>PVKS010010532.1:0-44106 GCA_004027875.1 Aplodontia rufa | reverse complement strand
GTGACTAGATCATTTACTCTGTGCAGAACCTACAAAATAGAATAAAAGAAGCCAGAAGGATGAACATCATCATTTGATCATTTATAAAAATGCAGAATGATAATTAGACAAAAAGAGTTTTCTGTTTTGGAAAACTATTATTTGGTGAGCTCTTTACATATTTTTACCCCACAGAGTTATTATCTTAACAAAGTGTTCTACTCTGAATGTTTGTCAATATTAAAAGCAAGAGAGTTTTCTTGGTAGGGAAATGCATAGCATCCATGAAATTTGTACAACAAGATCCAAGTTCAAAGGGCATCTTAAGGAACATGATGTAGCTTTCCAAGCATCAGTTTTCCCATTCTCAGATTAACAGCTTCTTAGTGTTTCATTTTGAAAACAGTTAAATGAAAACTTGTCCAAAGGAAAGATTGTCTGGGGACAAACCATCTCAGATTAGTTACAGGAGACATGGCAACTTTAACCTCAAGGTCAAGAGCCCCAACCTACCCTGGGTCATTAGTGGCTAGGAAGTCACTAGAGTATAAAGGCTTCCAGCTCTGAGGAGAAAAAGGACCGTTCCAAACCCAGTCTAAAAGTGTTTGTGTCAGAAGTTCCCTGGAAAGTAAAGGGATTTACACACATACTCGAGGACACACAAACACACAACATACAAAACAACACATTCATACATAAGTAAGGGTAGAACTGGAAGGAGGTTCACAGACAGATTAAAAGCATTTCTAAGCAGTGGAATTATTAGTGACTTTAAATTTTTTCTTTTTCCAATGCTTATTTTCTAAGTGCTGTACAAGAAAAATTAAAACAATTTTCAACCTGATGTTTTCAAATTAAAATAAAAATAAAATTACCTTCACCTTTTATCTCTTCAGATCTGTCTTGGAAATGCTTTGACTAGTATCTCTTCTGTGAAGGGTTAAATCTTGCCTTTAGCTGTTGATTCAATAGCTTATCTTCCTAACTCCCTTATTAGTTATTATCTATGTCATCAATGAGGTATCTAAGTAAGTCAAATTCATACATCTCTGAGGGATAACCTAAATATTTTTCATGTTCAATATCATTTAAAAAATCCTTCCTCTTATATTTGATCAGTTCCTCTCTCTAAACAACTATACTTTCCCCAGTGGATTGAGTGAATGCTCATTGTGTAAAGTCATAGAAAAACAAGACTTAAAACTATAAAAACAGCAAGTCTCTAAGCCACCCGCCTCTTCACAGCTGTCTTCTTGCTCCTTGGAGTAATCTTCAACACATATTTATTTACTCATCAAATGTCTAATGAAGCCTACTATATAGGTCTTTAGACTGCTATCCTTCAGCAGGCACCTTTCTGTGACATTCTGAGACCTTCCTTTGCTAACATTTTGTTAACTAGATCTTGGTTCCTCTTTCTTGACATTTCATAGCTTTTAATCTTAATTTGTCATTTTTAAAAATTTGGTTGTGCTGAAGCTTGGCATGGATTTCTGTGGGTTTTTTCTGGTTGATGGCTGCTCAGCTTCTTGAATCCATTATGTCTATGTCTTTTGGGCCAAGTTTGAATTCTTCAGCATTTTTTCCCCTACTTTTCGAGTTCCACTCTCTTTCTCCTTTCCTAGCATTTATGATTCATTTCTATGTTCCCTCCATTATGCTGTTTAGCCTATCATTAAGTTTTTTTATTTTAAGTATTTTATTTTTCCCTCTGCAGTTTCCATTTAGTTTCTTCTTTATAGCTTATAATTCTTTGCTGAGAGTTTCTGTATTCCATTTGTTTCAAGCACTTCTGAAATTGCCTATTGAGCCATTTCTGTGATAGCTGATTACAGTCCTTGCCAGTACTTCCAATACCCATGTTGTCTGGTGTTGGTGTTTCTTCAGTGCATTTCCTCATGAAAGTTGAGAATTTTGGGGGTCTTAGATTGCTGAAGGAAACTTTTGATTCTGTCTTGGTTTTTTTGGCTATTTTGTTGCAATAATATCCTAGAGCTTAGCTAATCTTCTTTTTGGTAGGAAATCTACAAAAAGGTGTAAAGGCCTGGTGAAGGTCAAAGCTCAGCAACTGCATAGACCCAAGTGCTCACATCACAGGGAGGAAGCCAGGCTGCTAACTAACTTCCCCTCACACCACCTCATCTCACCTCTGCTTCTTTGTGTACATCAAAGTTATGCTTTCCTTTTGTTCCCGTTGGCATCGATTGGGTGAGAAGTGGAAGGCTATCTACCTGGCTCTTTTTCATTTCATTGCATGGGACTGGAACTTTAGCTCCCAAACAGCCCTCACTCTTTGTTCAATGCTTTGTTTAGAGTTTATAGCCTTTTCTTGGGGCTTTTTCTTTGATTATCTGTTTCAGTAGAAGTTCCTGGCCCATAGATTTCATCAGTGCCCTCTCAGAAGCATGGCAGGCAAAAAGACAACCATGGGGAAGTTATTACCATTCTCTTCTTCAAGTCCTGAGCCTCCAAGTCAACCCATCTTTCTCCTTTATCTTTCTGACTTGTTATATTTGTTTATTTATTTGGTTCAGATTTTTTTTAATTATATGAGGGTAAGTCATCAAGGAATGGGACTATCCCTTCTTGGCCCAAAACTTAACTCTTAGTATTCATCTTTAAATTTGTTTTGTATCGTTATTCTACTCAGTTGACATGCAGTGTTGAATTTTGTCATCTATTAATTCATCTGTCCATCCACCATTCTTTTATCCATCCATCCATTTATTCTTCCCTCATTCCACTATTTTGTCCTCAATACATTTGGAGTGTGTTGAGTGGGTATGAGGTACACTTCTGCAGGTCCCTGAGGCATGAAATGGGAAATATGCCTACCATGCCTGGTCAGCTCCTGGATAAATCCACACCTGTTTGTGGGAGACATCATGGAAAGATGGATTATGTTCCATAGAGGAGAACATAAGACAAATTACTATTGGATTCATTTATATGTGTAATATCTGTCCATAATGATCCGTAAACATTTTCGTGAAAGGCAATATTTTTTTGCAAATTACAAATGATGGATGAAAAAGGTTCAAAACCTCTCACCCGCTGGCTTTGGTGATGGTAGTTATGTAAGTTATCACTTAATATTAGAGTGTCTACCTGACTTATCCCTAACCTACTTCCTGCCTCCAGCCCCGGGAAATTACTTTGAAGTTCTCTGAAAGCCCTGAAACAGCCGGGACTTATTACAGCAAGTACTATAATCCACCAACATTATTCATAAGCTGACCTGTTTACAGTTGATCCTGGCTAATAATATTTCATTTTCTTCACTAGCAAATTTTGTATTGTAGCTTTGGTGCCTCCCAAAGCTTGGGCAGAGAGGGATCACCTTGCTTACTGTATTCCAGTGACAGCTGCCACCAGTCACAGACAATTACAAACTCACAGACAGATATACAAAGCCAACCAGAGTGTCATAAATTGCATGTGTGAATTGCTCAGGGGCCCTGGCTTTGTCTGCAGCAGAGCCAAAAATAAAACTCCTAACTCTTCCCATACAACTGTCTGGTCTCTCTGAAGCAAAATCTCAACCTCCTGTTCTTTTACTGTCCTGGGCATCTCCCTTTGTTATTCTTTTCAGCTGTCTCCTCTAATCTTCTCTGCAAGCTCAGTAATAATTTCCATTCTTTTCCTGACCTTATTAACAGGTGGCATGAAAGATATGATATGCATCATTATGTCATGGAAATACATGTCTCCTTAATTTGGTCTCACTCCTACCATTATAATTTTAACATATTTGCACATGCACACACACATACACGCACACATACAATTTTTATCTCTACATTTTTACATGCATTAGAGAAAAATTTTATCTTTGTGTTATATTCTGAGGAGTTGTAGTCTCTAAAGAAACCTTTAATATGCATGATGAAATCATACAGAATCATATATATCACTGCTTTGTATCTGACTTTAAGTCAGCAAACTGTTTTGGTGGTGCAGTCAGATTTCATGTTTCAGTAGATAAATTATTTCTACTTTTTAGTAGTATTTTGTAGTATTCTTCAGGTGATTAGTTTTTCTCTTGATGGACACAATATGATTTCCACTTTTTGTCTATTATGAGTGAATGTTACAAGTCTTCCTCAAGTAGTTTCCTGGGAACGTGGGCTGTCCTGGGTTTTGCATGAATCCTGGGGAGTAGATCTGATGAATCACAGGGCAAATGTATTTTAACCCTTTACAAAAGTGCAAATATATTGCCCAAATTGGTTTTGCCATTTTATACTCCCATGTAAATGAACAAGAAATCCTGACCATAAATAATATTTTCTCAAACACATGATAACAATTGACATACAGAGTCTGAAATGTTAGTGTAGATTTAATAGAAATAGGCATAATTAAAAGAGATTAGTAAATAAAAGGCTACTCTATTAAAGTTCTCATTCAGAGCAATTTAGCTATATGTCTTGATTTTGTTCTCTATCTAAACTTTTGAAGTACAGTTGATCGCTGATGGGTGAGATTTTAGGTATTTCTTCACATTTCGAAAGAGTGTCCAGATAACTTAATTATAAATGATTCTTAAATTATAAAAGCTAGTACAGAATTTCTAGTCCCATTTATTCCTTTAGAGTAGAATTGGTAATTATCCTGGAAATTTATAATCCTCTTTTATATTAAAACCATAATTATTGAATAACAATAGAGATTTAGTATTGAAAACAAGAAAATTTTCTTTTCAGTTCTATAAATCGAACTCCAAATTATTCTTGCAGTAAAGTTAGAGTTTTGTAAACATTATTTAAAATATGTATTGTTTGTTGTTCCACTTAGCTAATAATGTTTCAGGCAGTTCTGTTGAAACATTTTCAACCTTATATGATTTGGAAGGTCACTTATTTACACTAAATAATCGCATTTGCTTTTCAAAAGAGAGTGTCTGTTTACCTAGTGAGAAAGATCTGTGTGACTTGAAGAAGGGATCACTAATTTATTTATTTATTTATTTATTTATTGAGCAGATAGAATGAGGATATAATAACTCTTTACTACTGGGTCACAAATCATCTTCGCTTGACTCCTGGAATTTTCCAAATGTTTAATGATATCACATAAGTTCATAGTTTCCTTTAATAATGGAGAGTAAGCTAGAACCTTAAAAATATCTGGTCACAACATCTAGCTGATGCTTAATTTTCTGTAAATCATTTTCTCCAGTTGTTATTTACCTTCAGTAATGGAAGGATTTGCTTCATTGCGCATAAGTAAGGTCTTTGGAACATGTGTTTATTCTTTGGAAGTGACTTTTACTATTTGCCATTTCTTCCTCATTCATAATAGTCATGTTTCCTTTCTCATCCTAAGACAAAATAGAATCTGGAGAGAGTGGAGGATGAACAAAGGCTCACCTCCTGCCTGGCATTAAGGCTCACAGAAAATGGAGGTTATTTTATGTCTTATGGAAAGGAAAGCACAGACTGCGCCAGCTGGAGACAGCAAGGCCTCTCTAGCTAAGGATCACAATGATGTGGCCACCCACATATTAAAAATTCTATCTGACCATATTTTGCTGTGTGCATGTATGACTGAAGCACAAAGAATTCTGCCTTTGTGTATATCTGCAAAGAATCAAGTCATAAAAACAATAAATAGGTGGGTGAAGGCCAGAGGAGTACAGGAGGGGAAATGAGTAGGGAGAAGCAGAGTACTGGAGACTGAAATGGAACAAACGATTTTCTATGCATGTGTGATTATGTACAACTATACCATGCTAATAAGAATGTTAAAAAATTGTGTCTGATTAGCTTGGTCTTCTTTCATCACAAAGTGGATCTCAACTTCCTCTTAAATTCTCTGACACTGTATCAGACTATTATTGCTATTATTCTAATATGCTATTATTTGAATTTTTATTGTGGAGTATTTTCCTGTTGGAAAGAACAAGTGATTATTTTAGGAATCATGATTTTAATCTATTCTCACCAACTCAAACTAATAATACACCCAATAAAATCCTTTTCCTTTTTAACTGAGTCTTATTTTAAATAAAAGTGATGTGGGTGTCAGAGAGTAGGAGGCTGTCTGACTGAAATCAACTGAGAATTCCACCCACAGTATTTTTGTTCATTAAAATCAGAATTTCTCTTTCTTTAGATAGAGCAACCACTCATTGCTAATATTATCTGGAGCTTCTTATTACCCTGTAAACATTTAGATTGCTTTGGGAGGAGCAGGAGAATGACAAGAGAAAGGATAAAAGCAGAAGATGGAGGTTGCAAGGAGCCATATGTTGCGGTGTAGCTTTGCTTATTCAGCGTGGACAGGGCACAATGGAGTACCACGGATGACGCGTGACTTTTATGTGATATGATAGGTAGAATTCACATGCCCTCAGAGTCCTGGCCACCCTGCTGCTGGTGTCCTGCATAGTTCCAGGGATGGTGACTATAATTTATTTCTCTCTGGTGATTAGGCTATGCAGTATGGCGGGGAGCACTTTAAAAGCATCAATATCACAATCAAGGTAAGGGTATCTGCATGTGTCCATCAAATTGTACACACTAATTGTGTGTAGTTTTTTGTATATTAGCCATAATTCAGTAAAGCTGTTTCACAAAGAGAAAAGAAAGGAAAACTGTCCACATGGATTCAACCTAATTATATGAATGATTTAAATGTAGAGTGTTTTCTCTAGCTGGTCAGAAGAGAAAAGTCAGAGACTGACTGGCCAGGAGAAAAAGCAAAGGCCTTTACTGTGAGTGGTTCGGAGACCATGTGTCAAGGAACTGTGGGCAGGCTCTAGGGACTGAGAGTAGACCCTAGCTAATAGCCAGCAGGAAAACAGGGCCTCAGTCCTAAAACTACAAGGAAATAGACTCTGCCAACAACTGGTGTGCTTGGAAAAGGACTCTGAATCCCAGATGGCAGCCCCACATGATTCCTTGATTTCAGCTCCATGAGATCCTGAGAAGAGGCTTCTGACCTACAGAAATAGTGAAAAGCAAATGGTATTGTTTGAAGCTGCTGGAAGAACACTGATATAGAGAGGCTAAAGACGACTTGATTTATTAATCAAGGTAGTTACTTAAAGCAGAAAATCATGGTGAGTGATACAGATATGTTCAAGTTTATTAAAAGTAGGTAGAGTTTATTAATTTATTGATTTTCATTATCAGACAGATTTTGCAATTGAAATTACAATTGTCAGTTTATATAAATCACAGGTATAATGTTTCTTTTGTTTTATCATTTTGGATTGTTTAAAGTGAAGTGAGTCCTAAAAGGTAGTTGTATAATAATTTGATTTCAGAAAAATTTTGAATTTTGGCTTCTCCTATGTGCAATCCTTCCAGTCGTTTTGGTCACACCTAGTTCTATAATGATCATTTCAAGATTCACCTTTCTTCTGAATGCTTTCCTCTGAATGCTTTTTTCTGAAAGCCTTCAATCTAGTGTTCATCAATCCAGTATTTTTCTCTAATATTATTTTACTGCTTTATATAAATCCAGTTAAATTTTTATATTTTAGTAACATATAAACAAGTTGGGAAACAGAAGAAATCACTCATGCTTTTAACTTAAAGTATGTAAGTACAATTATGTAGGCCTAATGTTCAAATAGTTCAATTCTATAATACTCAGCAAGCATATATTAAAGAAGGATTAGTTCATGTCACTCATTCTGACAAGTAAGTGAAGTGGGGGTTGATTACAAGACTGTTACTACACACACACACACACACACACACACACACACGATTATCAACACATTTTATTGTTTTATAAAGATTCATTAAAATTAGAGTGTAATAATATTAGTCCTCATGAATCCAGCTGCCAGAGGCTCTGAATCCTTGAAAAGTGGATGTAAATGATTGTTCAACAAATGAATTTCTTAAAAAAAAGTGCATATAAAAACATTTTGTTCATAGAAGACTTACTAACTTGTTGAGGGTTAAATGAATATTCATCACGTACTTCTATCTCAAGCAGAGGCGGGCAGGCATAGGATTAGGTCGGATTCTTGGGCTTTCTGGTTTTGGACAAGTTACTCAATCACTCTAAGACTGCATTTACATCTCTTTCAAATGAGTAATAGAATCCTCAGGATTATGTGGGGTGATGAGATAACCCAAGATGTGTCTGCCATGTATGAGTTCTTCAAAAAATATTATTTCCTTTGCTTTTGGGTTTCCATGCTATGGTGGAATTATCTTCAGTATTCAATTTTCAAAATGTGGTTTATTGCCAGTTGCAATCTTAATTTTTCTACTTTGAAATATAGCAATTTGGTGGCTATATATGAAAAACTAATCATCAGTATTAGACATTGTATCTTCCTAGATTGAGTCTAAAAAATTCACAATACTATATCCACAGCGTTCCTCAGTTTTAAAAATTATAAGCAAATTTTCATGAGGAAAAATATAACAAAATTCAAAACTAAGAAAAATCAACTTCCTGTCTCCCTACTCTATTACAGTAACACTCCTAAGTTCCTATTCTTTTTGATTCCCTATTCTCTTAAAAACTAATAATTTTAATTTTCAAAATTATATTAGCAATGCTTTCCTCCTTTCACTTTATAGACCCTTAATGATGTCTGAGTGAGAAAACTGCAAATGAGCTGAGCATCATTCCTGTCACCTCTCTGACAGGTCACTAAGACCTTCCCCGCAACCCTTCACTGGGTCACTCTTCCTGCCAGATTTAGAGAGTACCCATCTAGAAAGAAGTTATCCATGATATGCAGCAACAGGAAAGTTGGCTCCCTGCTGTTAGGGAGTTGAAATCTTTGATAGATTCTGAGTTTCTTCCTAGCATACAGGGTGGTGTTGGGACACACTGGCTTCTGGAAGAGGAAGGCAAACTAAAGCCTCTTTCCCTACCAAGTGGCATCCAGATAGAACACAGAAGCAATAGTGGAAATATTCTAGAACTGAGAAACTGGTATTTTAAAGGAAGGTAAAAAGATGACGAACGTGAAGGAAAAAAGGCTTGGGAAATCAAGGAAGAGAGGAGGAATTAGAAGGATACAGTTAAACGCAGCGGAATGCAGCAACCGGTTTTGAACTCTTGTTGTTTTCTGGTGTGTGGTAGTTTAGCTGGAGCATTGGAATTCCAAATACAGGCTAAGGTTCCCAGGTCACACCTGTCGTATCGGGTGAGTTTCATGATTTATGTCTGTGTGACCTCCAGGGCATACTGCAGACGAATCAGTTCTGTAGACACACACACCACCACAAAACCTTTTATCTGTGAGCTTCAAACATTTGTGTTGGCACCTGTCAGGCCAGCTGTAAAGTCTTGACAAAAACATCTTTACTAATAAAAGAAGAACAAGATTGAGCCCAAACTCAGCTGTTTCACTATTTTTTTCTGTATTATTATCTATCCAAATTCCTTTATTTATTAAAAGTATGTTTCAAGCATCAACTACATCCTCACCTCCATTCTTGGGGAAACAATAGTAAACAAGAAAACCAAGACCTGTGGAGTTCAAATTTTAGTTTGGATAAACAGGCAATAAAGAATGAGTACACAGTAGGTGTGGGGCTAAGGAGCACCAAAGTAGAAAGTTGTAAATATATAGTTTTGTATAGCATAGTCAGAACAAGCCCTCAGATGAGATGATACTGGAGTAGATATGAGGGAACAAGTCATGGAAATAACACTGTAAAGAACATTTTAGACATAAATCCAAACAAATGTGAAGGTACCAAGCTGGGTGTATGTTTAATGCGGTTAAGAAAGTGCAAGAAAGCCATGAAAGCTGAGGGCTAGAAAGAGCATGAAAGAGAAGGTTAGGTTCTGAAATTTAAGAAGGAACAAATAATTTGCAATTTTATGGGCCAAAGCAAGGACTTTGGATTTGGTGGGGGGTACATTTTAGATTTTTTTTTTTTAAACCTGACATGAGAAGCTATTGTAAGTTTTTGGCAAAATGCCATGAGCTGATGTTGATTGTCACAGATCCGTCTTGCTGCATGCAGGGAATAGGAGTTGAATTGTTCTGGTGTATCCTTTATATATGCAGCAGGAGTGAGGGAGACCAGTATCCAGGTTTGTACAGTGTTTGAAAAAAAAATTAGTGTTAAATTAATGGAGGAGATGATTTTCACTTTACGATTATAATAAAAGTATTCATGTTGAAACTCTCCCCAATAATGAAAGGCAAAGTTTCTGTAGAAATTATCCTTGAAATGAATATTCTTTCACAGAGACATATTATTTTTTAGATTTAGCATGTGATTTCCTCACATTAGTGACAATGAAAGAGTAAATTCATTAATAATGTGTAAATTTTCTGAAATTGGTCTCTTTCTATAAACTTGTGAAAATGGTCAGATAATAATCAAAAAAGAAGGTTTACAGATAATCTTTTCTTGATTTACTCAAATGAATTAATTATTTCTTCTTGCTTCAGCTGACCAATTTCTCAAAAATAAATAGAAATTATCTTCTAACCTGTGTTACTTTTAAAAGCTTTTTAAAAATTTTCAGCATGAATAATTTTGAAAATTTTGCATACTGAAAATTTTCAACTTTCCTAAGGTCATTATATAGATGGTTAGAAAGTCAGAAAAATACTCCACAAATCAGCTGTTTTTATTGTGGCAGAAAAATTTGAAGATGAGGTGCAAAATTTTTTTGGAAGTTATTCCATGCAAAGTATGTAAAAATCTAGGGACATCACTGAAGTAAACATCTTGTGAATATTTGGTATTTTTAAGTGATTTCAGTAATATGATAGATATTCAGCTTTTGAATGAAATTTGATGATGTGGAGTTATTAGAACTGAGTGTTGAGATAGCTTCCAAAGTCAAGCGAGTAAGTGAGAACATAGGAAGAATCCAAGTCTAGATCAGCACATTTCAGAGAACCTGTTCCCAAGTGGTCTTTGGGCATATATGCATGTGATAATTCTCACATACACATGCTTATGCAGAAATATGCGCATATGCATACAAACATAGATGATAGATAGATAATTTCACACTGAAGTTTGCAAAAATGCTTTAGAATTCTGCTTTAATATTAACTTCTTCCTTTATTCTTGTTTCATTTTCTCATGTGATACTCAGGGACCTAATAAAAGGCCAACTCCAAAGTCAAACTGAAGGCTTGTTCAGTAACTGCCCAATTACATTATCTATGTAATATTACTACTGTACAACACACACACACACACACACACACACACACACACACACACAAACCCTCAGAATATTGTTTTAATGGTAGCTGAAAGATTGTGAAAGATTGTGCTTCCTTAGCATGTTTACTAACATTGTGCCAAGTGGAGGGTAAAGTTTGAGTGAGTATGCTCAAAAGCATCACTGAAAGTTTTGTAGTTATGTTTGACAAAGATAATGCTAATATCGGGTTGAGTGGGGGCACCCATAAGCACTGTACTGAGTGATATCTTGTCTACCTAGGTCTTGGTGCCAGGTCTTAGAAAAAGAACACAGGATGTGATATTACCTTTTTGAATCTGGTACTTTTTTCGGGACATATGGAAAGAGAGTGGAAAGCTAAGGACCCCAGGGTACAATGACAAGTTTAATAAGATGTGGTAGCAGGTAGCAGGCTGTGGAATGGGAAGATGTGAGTAGGACTAGAAGGGCTGTAATATACCTAAGAAAAGGAATCCACAGGTCTACAATATTCTTCAATCCTTCCTCTCTACCAATCTCTCCATCCCTTTTTCTTGAGTAAAAAAGTAGGATTTCCTGAGGCTTCACCTATTTACATTTTACCCACTAGTTTTTCCTATTAATGTGTACCTATCATCCTTCCCTATTTCAAGAAAGAAGATCATACATGGTGTTATGATTTGGATACAGAATGTCCCCTCAAAGTTCATGTGTTGAAAGCATGGTCCCCAATGTAGCATGGTTCAGAGTTTGGGCTTTTAGGCAATGATGGATCCTGAGGGCTCAGACCTCATCAGGGGACTAGAGGACTAATCTATTTGGTGGATAATCCACTGAAAGCTGAATGGAATAATGGAAGGTGGGATCTAGCTGGGGGAAGCAGGAAGTGTGCCCTGGAGAAGATTATCTTGTCCCTGTTCCTTCTTTCTCTTTCTTTCTCAGTGTCCTGGCTGCCACAGCTGATCAGTTTTCCTCCACCTCACTATTCTGCCATAATGCTGTGTCTTACCTCAGGCCCAGCAAAATGCAGCCAGCTAAGCATGGACTCGAAACTCTAAAACTGTAAGCCAAAATAAATCTCTCTTCCTCTACATTGTTTCTGTCAGGTATTTTGGCCATGGCAGTACAAAGCTGACTAGCACACGTGGTAATGTGATCATTCTATGTGGTTTATGTACATAAACTTCTCTCACATAACATTTGCTTAAATCTAAATTCAGCTTCTGAAACTGTCTTTTAATCAAAGGCATAGTGATTCAAATTTGAAATCCTGTGGTAAAATGGGGTTAAGAGTTGGAAGTTCTTACTTCAGATGAATATTTTAAATGTTATAATATATAAGAATCACCTGCAAAGCTATCCGCACAGCACCCATTCAACTATAAAACAATTAAAACATTGCAATCACAATAGAGTTGATAACTTGGATTACTAAAATACGGGCTGCTGAAAGAAGTCAATCATTTACAAAAATCATATACCATATGTTCACTCCATTTGTGCGAAGTTTAAGAAAAAACAAAATTGTAGTATTTTTCCTCTGAGTGTTTTATTACCTAGAAAAGAGGATGAAATATTATTCTAGAGTGAAGAAAATTTGCTCCATCTTGATTCTGAGTGGCAGTTACGTGCGTATATTGATGTGCAAATGTTCATCCAACTGCACACTTGAATTTCTGTACTTTGTTATTTTCAATTTAAAAAATCTTTGGGACACTCTTACTAAAGTATATATTTCTAGGATCTCCCATAGATATTTGATTTAGTAGTCTGAGATATTCCCAGAGTTATTTTATGGAATTACGATGTAAACAGTCTTGGACCATATTTTCAAAACTGCTGGTAGAAAGATTTTGTACCTCCAGTGAAAATCCAGGCCCAATCTAGATTATCAGTCTTTCTGATTTTATAATTTGCACCATGATTTATGAGTGTATATAATTCATCTTAATCAAATCATAATTCTATTACTAAATTATTTTTATTTAAGACATCCACAGGATAAAATTTTAGTATGTTGTGGAATTCTTTAGAGGGCTTTCCAAGTCATCAAAATCCAAGCATTATAATCCTTCAAACCCCTGCACACCCATACTCACCCTTACTAGCCAATCCTACTCCCAACTGAAAGCCAATTTTAAGGTCAAATCCAGGAATATCATGTAATGAGTTATGAGTGACTTTTAGGGCTGCCTATTTAAAACAATTGGTTTTCATTTATTAACTATAATTAGTACTGTTTCAATATGCAGCTATATTACAAAACTTTTTAAATATGTTGTTTGTTTAGAAATTGAATATCCATTTTCTTCCCTTCACAATGCTCTATTGCTCACAAGGATGCAATTGTTACAAAAGAATTCAAGTTTAAAGTCCATTATGCTAAGATTTGTATTGAGATCTACCCAACACATGAATTTAATTTTCTTTACGTCATATTTGCTTATGGGTATTTTAGCTCAAGTTAGTATACTCACTCTGCTGAATTCCTTTGTCAAATGTGGAATGTGTTCAAGGATGGTTATTGTGTTAAAAAGGAATTTGGATTTACCACTATGAGGCTTATTTTATTCTCTTAGCTCTTCTTTAATTTATTGAATTAAATATGCTTCATAAAGAATTCCTTTGCATATATTATCTACTGTGTGATTTTCTAAGATGCATTGATTTAAATGGAAATATATTAAATTAAAAAATCATGGTAACATTTTTAATATACTGACAAATTTCACGTCCCCAGTTTTTGGAAAGCATTGAAAAAAGGATGTGAGAAGGAGAAAACGAAGAGGGCAGATGCAAGTAGTAAAGAAAAGATTTAAATGTATTGAATTTAATGTTGAGCTCTTATTTTAATTGAAATATTTAACAGAATAAGAATATATATGTTAACTTAAGAGCTAAGACTGATAATCAGATTGACTCAAGTTTAAGGCATCACTTCACCACTTAGTAATTCAAACTTTGGTTGAGTAATGTAATGTCTGGAAATAATGGCATCTAAATTGTATATTTTAAGTATTAAATTACATAATACTAGAAAAACATTAAACAGTGATTGGTACATAGTAATTGCAAAAAAAAATCCCACAAATAAAAAGGTCACTTGCTCATGTGTGGTGATGATGACAGCATATACAAGAAAAGACTGATGTATGGTATTAGCTGAGACGGAGGGTGACTGTGTAGAATCAGAAAAACAACACCTAATGCACAGTGTCACTCCTGAATTTCACTACTTCAACTCTAAAATATTCAAATTAGATTTACATATAATAGAGAATAAATTTTAAGGCCTATTGTTAGAATAAAACAAACAAGAACTTTTATCTTTCTTATGTTTATCATTGACATAACATCGTAGTATACACACAAAATTCACAAATGATTTGCATATGCTGGATCTCAGATTATTACTCTTTTTTAAAGAGAGAGGGAGAGAAAGTGAGAGAGAGAGAAAGAATCAGTTTCATTCAGTTTTTCATGTGGCTCTCATTGCTCCCACACTTCATTGTGTATTTGGTGCTGAGGTTTAAACTTGCTTCCTGGCACATGCCAGGCAAGCACTGTAACTGCTGAGCCACCACTCCAGCCCCAACAATTTATTTTTAATGTAGATTTTAGTGACTTAGGTCCAAAGGCAAAATTGAATGAATTAAAAAAAAACTTCTACCCAAACTAAATCAGACTAGAGTAATTGAAATCAAAAAAAGGGAAAAATGTCACTCACAGAACAAATGGTATAAAGCTGAACAGAAGCCAATGAAAGGTTTCACATATTCTTAAAAACCCATATATTAGGGGCTGGAGTGATGGCTCAGTGGTTGAGGCGCTCGCCTGGCATGTACAAGTACGTGACTTCTAACCCCAGCATCGTGTATGCAGTGAAGTCTCAGAGCAACTAAAGCCACATGAAAAATTAGATAAAATTAATTCTCTCTTTCTCTCTCTGTCTCACTGTCCCTCTCTCTTTAAAAAAATATTTATGCGATAGTATAATATCAATGTTCACACTATGTCTACATAGTAAAGCTTGGACAATTGGAACTAATGATTAATGTCCCCAAAGAGAGGGTTCAAAGGAACAAAATAAAAATGATAATACATTTTATTATTAACTTTATTTCTGCCCATAAAGTTTTAGTATCTACTGCTTAATTCAGTAGTCTACTTGAAATAATTAATAAAAAGTTCATCACTGAGTTATTATCACATGAGCATATGTTATTTTTTTCCTTCACAAATGAGGTTAAGGGAGATTAAACATTCATTACCTGTCCCTTCCATCTCATTTGCCATCTCACTCAGCCCCCTAATCTTGACATTATTAGTAAACAAGTTTAAGAAAGTTCATCACACATGCCTACAATTTACAAATTCAATTTTCAGGCATTAGATATCCTGATATTTATAAAACTCTTAAGGAACTAATTAGTGGTGACACAATCACTGTTTAGCCAGTGGGCTGTGGAGGTGCTTCTTTTCACCAGGGTCCTCTGCCCCATCACTTATCACCAGCATGACCCTGGTTGGTCATACACACGTATATGCACCCTTCTTTTCTCACTTCTCCAAGTGCATCCCTCCCATAGCCATGTTATTTCTCAAGCATTCCTGTTTAGGAGGACTTTTCCTAAAACAGCAAATGATTGAAAAGTATTTATTAGAGAGCCTAGCACTACACTCATCAGTTTACACCCAAGGTAGCTAGCACAGAGAGGTTAAATAATCTTCTAAAAGTCAACTAATAAGTATTGGAGCTTAGGATACACATCCAACCAACTCCTGACCTTTTCATTCAACATCTCAACTATTTTCACTCTCATTTTCAATGCTGTTACTTTCCAACCAAGAGGATTTGATAGGATCAGTCCAAACTTTACTTTAGGAAACGGCTAGTCTCTGGAAAACAGTCATTTACTGCAGGGCACATTCAAAAGTGTAAAGCCAGTACAAGCTGCCAGCAGCACTTTTGGCAGATGTAGTCCTTTGCTCTGTGTTGATGGCTCTTCCAAGTCATCACACAGGCAGATGCTTCTAAAGCCATGTGTATCTTTGAGTAATTCATCTTCTTCGTTAGGCCGGAAAGTGAAAATAGAAGGAAACAAGGACATCTGCTTTTAACAAGGTTAAGGTGGTAAAGTCTCCTGAGTTCAACCACAGCATAGGGGAAAAAAAAAAAAAGGAAGGAAGGGGGAAAAGATTTGGGGAAGTGGAAAATGGGACTTTAAAACTATCAGTTACCAAGATGGCAAAAAAAAAGAAAATCCTAAAACTTGGTGACATCCCCACTCCTGTAGCAGTAGAGCTCTGTCCACCCATGCTATTGTTTTGTCACTATTGGAAATCAAAACTGTGATTATAGCTTTTATTTTAAGAATTATTTTAGCAAACATTTAGTTAGTTAAGCCTTCCTATCTGCCAGGCACATATCAATGGTCTTCTACCCTGAGCTATCCGTTAAAGGCTCTTCAACTTTCTGAATTGCTACAGCGCAGGTGAGGCCTGAACAGGACACATTCCTACCTGGACTTACAGAGGGAGGTTGACCACAATCAGCAGATATCAGAAGCAGTCTAAAAATACCAAAATCACAAACAATCCAATCAACAAATGGGCTACGGAACTAAAAAGAAACTTCTCAGTGGAGGAAGTCCCAAAAGCCCATAAACATATAAGAAAATGGTCTACATCACTAGCAATAAGAGAAATGCAAATCGAAACTTCACTGAGATTCTACTGCACTCCAGTCAGAGTGGCAAAAATGAAGAATACAAACAATGACAGATTCTGGAGGGGCTGTGGGAAAAGAGGAACACTGTCACATTGCTGGTGGGACTGCAAACTAGTACAGCTAC
This sequence comes from Aplodontia rufa, assembly GCA_004027875.1. NCBI lineage: Eukaryota > Metazoa > Chordata > Mammalia > Rodentia > Aplodontiidae > Aplodontia > Aplodontia rufa. Next base: position 27,151 of record PVKS010010532.1, on the reverse strand, counting down.
TCTGGAAAGCACTGTGGACACTCCTCAAAAAATTAGGGCTGGAACCACCTTATTACCCAGCTATCCCACTCCTGGGTATTTTCCCAAAAGAGAATTCACATATTATAGAGATTTAGCTTTATCAATGTTTATAACAGCTCAATTTACTATAGCTAGATTGCGGGAGCAATCCAGATGCCCCCTCACTCAATGAGTGGATACAAAAACTTTGGTACATATGTACAGTGGAATAGTACTCAGCTATTAGGGAAAACAATATTAAGGCATTTTCAGCCAAATGAATGGAGATGGAAAAATTATGCTAAGTGAACTATCCCAAACTCAGAGATTCAAGGGCCAAAAGTTTTCTCTCATTTGTGGAAACTAGAATACATTCAGAAACAGTATGATAGATGGCTGAGCTAATAATAACCTCAACAGGTATGAATTTTTATACAAACAGTGGGAACCTGGCCTAGGATGCTGGGAGAAGTGGGGAGGGGGGGCAGGGAGAGGGGAGGAAATAAGAAGGATATCAAGGAGACGGGAGGAAGGGAATATGGGGGAATCAACTCAGAGGGAAACCTCTGACTTCCATGAGAAGTCCATTTAACACAGGGGAAACATGGAACCTTGGGGAACCCAAGGGGTAAACCATGGAATAGCATCAGCCTTGGCTTGCTTTGTGAATATGCACTTGTTCTTGATTGTTTGATAATGATTTCCTCCTAATTATAAGTCCATATTTTATGAATAAAAAAATAAAAACTCTTCTAAAGGTTGCTTTTTGATTTCTATCCTGCTCCTTCCATTGGTTTTCTGCTTCATACAGTTCTATATCATCAAATCCAGAAAAAAAGGAATCTTTCAAGCAGCTTCCATGATCTGCTTCTTATCCTGACCTCTCAAATTATATTTAATGAATTGACCGCAAAACCAAAAGGTTCACTTGCTTCAGTGAAGTAAAGTAGCTATTGCTGAAAAAAAATGTAGTTTAAACTATTAACTCTTAGAAGACAACACAATTTAATTGCTAGAATATAAAGCAGAGTAGATAAATCATGGTTTTAAAGTAGAGTTTTAAAGCTTAGTGTTATCTTAAATATGTCCTTCAAAATGAGTCACCTATTCCAGACCTCATAGCTATCTCCATGACAGAGCTGGGAGAAAGGTTTCATTGATGGTTGTCCATCACTTCTGAGATTCCAGAAGGTCTCAGAGGTTTCCTGCCACTCTTCTTGATACCAAGTTATCTCTGTCTACATCTTATCCTGCAGGACATTTCAGAACCTTTCTTCTTATCAGGAGGGCAGCTATGTGACAGGAATAGAAGGAAAATTTAGAAATGTAGAAGGCTGAGCAAGACCTATAAGGTCTCTACCTCAGTAGGAGATCTAATGTTTACACAGGTTATCTGATGAAAAAGTAAAAAAATAAATAAGCAAGAAAATTGAAAATTGTCTTTACCATGAAGTGAATAATCACGCAGTGAGACTTTGAGTGAAAATAGGGACACCACTTTAGATCTGGTCATCAGGGGACCTGTCTCTGTCTTGGGATACCAGAGCTGAGAAGAGAAACTGGGAATGGTCAGATGTGCCAAGAGCACTGGAGAAACTCTTAGGGTAGAGTCAACAGAGGGATGGCACTGTTGTCCCTAATGAAGGGGTCTGAATTGCTTCTTTGAGTACAGGAAAAGGGAATCTTTCAGGCAGACAGAGAGGCAAATGGCAAGGGCAGGCCACGAAAGCTTGGACATCTTTCTGGAATTGCAAGAGCATAAGGTGTAATGTAGGAAAATGGATGCTGGGATGAAGGATAGGCAAACACCAGGTAGGGGCTAGCCTGGAGTCCCGTGCTAAGCCATGAGAGGCACAAGATGTACCATATGCTTGTAAATGTTTTATTTATTTGATTCAGATTTTTTTTAAAGAGAAAGAGGGACAGTGAGAAAGAAAGAATCAATTTTATTTAGTTTTTCATGTGGCTTTCGTTGCTCTGATCCTTCTTTGTGTATGTGGTGCTGAGGTTTGAACTTGCCTGCTTACGCATGGCAGGCAAGCACCATAACTGCTGAGCCACCATTCCTGTCCTGCATCAGATTAAAGGTACTGAGGAACTCAACTTTTTAAAGAGTCTTGATGGAAGTCTTTGCAAAAGGAAAACAATTAAGTTTAACTTGTGGCTATTAAGTCTGAAATAAAATTGACTCATTTATATTTTTATGAAATTCTGAAATATAGTAGTTTGAATGCTTTTCAGTGTTTTTTTTTTTTAAGAGAGAATCTCCTTTACTTACCTTTTCATCTGGCCTTTGTTTCTTGGACACTTAGTTGTATAAGTGGTACTGGGGTTCAAGCTCCATGCTAGGCAAGTGCTCTAACAGCTGAGCCACCACTCCAGCCAAACTTGCTGCTTTAAAAATTAAATCAACATTATAATACTGCTTTTTTCCATATAGTTTGCATAACACCACAATTTCTTACTAGTTTTTTTAACTGAGACATATTTAGGAGTGCTTTAAAAGCAAAAAACAAAAACCTCTTGTCATCTCTTCTAGGTGATGACTATTAATCCAACATATAATTTTGAATGGAAAAATAAATTTTTATTTATTTACTTTTTAAATTTTTCCATTAGAGTGTTATAATTATATGTAGTATTTGGGTCCATTTGACATAATAATACAGGCAAGGAATTTGATTTCAATTCCCATTCCCATTCCTTTTTCTCCTCACCTCCCTCCCGCTATTCTCCCTCCTCTACTCCATTAAACTTCCTTTCTTCTCCATATACATAAATGCGAAATTCCCTTTGGTACCATTATACATGAATATAACACGAGTTTGTTAAACTCATTCCATTTTTCTTCCCCTTTCCCTTCCCTCATCTTTCTTATTCTCCATCTCTATTCTACTTATCTTTCCCATATCTTTATGTTTTCCATCCCCCTCTTCAACAGCCTTTTTCCCTTATTTTGCTCCAGCTTCCACATGTAAGAGATAATATTCAACCCTTGATTTTCTGAATCTGGTTTATTTCACTTAGCATGATTTTCTCCATTTCCGTCTATTAACTTGGAAATGCCCTTATTTCATTCTTCTTTATGACCGAGTAAAACTCCATTGCATACATACACCACATTTTAATCCGTTCATCTACTTACAGACATCTGAGTTGATTCTATAATTTGGCTATTGTGAATTGTGTTTCTATAAATTGAAAGATTATTTCACTGTAGTATGATGATTTTAGTTCTTTTGGATAAACGCCAAGGAGTGGGATAACTGGGTCATATGTGTACCATTCCTAGTTTTTTGAGGAATCTCCACACCAGTAGAGTCTTTTAGATACGTGTGCAAATGACTTAAATTTTTTTTGATTCACGTAACTGTAAGAGGGCAATCAATCACTTTACAGAGTTGTGTTAATGTTGTGTATGTGTGTTTAGAGAGATACACAGTGTTTAACTCACACTGACAAATAGTGTCAAGAATTTCATCACTAAATGTTTATTAAATTCTTACAGGGTTTTAAGTGCTCTATTGAGCATTTGATGTTATTCAGAACTAAAAATCATAGTGTTAGAATCTAAGAGGAGAAAATTATAAACTCATGAAAATATGGCCAAAAAAATAAGATAGTGAAGGGTAAATTAAGACTGGATGGTACAAACCAGAAATGATGTTGAAGAGCAGATCCAGGAGCGGGAATCTCAAATAGCTCTCCAAGGTGAGATTCAGATTCCACTGGAAAAGCAAGTACGAGACAGGAGCAGAAAGAAGAGGAAAGTAGAGAAGAAAGAAAGGAATGGTTATTGGATATATACTCTAGGACTCTTCCAGTCTACCCAGTTTGTGTCTATGTCACTGCAGCAAAAGGGAAAACAGTGTATCACATTAATAATTTTAAAATTCTGTTTCTGTGGTTCTATCCTTCTATCAGGGAACATGCTAGAATATTAGCACCCTGAAAAGTTGCAAGCCCCTCTTCTTGCCTTGTTCTTTCTGGGAGTCCTGCAGAGCATCGCTCCTGTTCTCTTCCCAGCTGACTTGCAATACCATAGCCTTCAATGGCTGTGGTCTCACATTTGGTCTTCCAGAGGTCTGGGTTCTAATCGTAGGTGTCCTGTCTGCTTCCCATGCCTCCTATTCCAATTTCTCTGCTAAGGTAATGAATGCTTGAATGCAAAATGCACATTGTATTCTCTCCATCAGACACTGCACAGACGAACTGGAGTAATCTCTTTCTTCCCCCTTATGCTGTCCACTCTGCTACATTTGCCCAGAAATAAGACTGAGTCCTGATGCAATGTCTTCTTTACAGAGATTTTTGTTGAAAAACTCATCCTTTTTCTTAGAAACTCTCACCTCAGGCCTCACACATGGGCTGATGAAAGTAGAACCGGATAACAAATCAAAATTAGGGTTCTCAAACACCTTGGAGTTCACTGTAAAGGCAGGTCCCATTTTGTGGGCAATCTACTGATAGTGTATCATTTTCTAAATGTAGCAGTACCAACCACACAAATCTAACCCAGATGAAGGCAAAGGGTTTTCTTTCAATTTAGCAATTTTTGAAGTAGGGTCAGACTGGCCTGGGTTTGTTAGGAACATAGTGTGGTAGGGTGGGTAGTGCTGTGATTTTCAGGAAATTTGTGCCCAGATCCCAGCCACACTTCTGAACCAGTGTGATCGCAAATGTAATTTTATAACTTTATATTTCAAATGATTTTTTAACCTGAAAAAATACAACAAAATAAAATGAAACAGACTTAAATGACTCTTTGTTTTTCTTCCTAATTGTGTAGAAGTCTGCAAATATAGAAAAGCTTGAATCACAAACATGTAGAACACCAACTAATTTAAACAAGAATAATATTCCTACGTGGGACCTTTAAGTTCTGTGTTAAGTTAGCCCTGCCAGCATACTGTACAAAGTACTATTTTTAAGCACATATGAGGTATAAATATTAATTTGCAAACTCAGGAGATTGCAAAAATATTTCTAAAATTCCCTTTAAATCAACATAAAACTGATTTCAAACCTCTCCTTTATTTCTAGAAGGAAACTCGATTTTCTTTTCTTTTTGTGGAGTGGGGGAAGTGGTAGGGATTGAACTCAGGGTCTCACAGGTGCCAGCAAAATATTCTACCACTGAACCACATCACTGTACCCCTAGAAAATTCAATTTAATGAGTGTCATCTTTCAACAAGATGGCCTTAGAAACTAGGAAAATTATGTAGCTTCTGAAAGTTGGAGAGGTCCTTCAATGTCTACTGTGGTATGTTGGCCGTTATTGTCACCATTCTCTACATCTGTCAGGGTTCTGCTTCTGGGATACTCATGGGACATGGGCATCCCTGCAGAGGCTGGGGCACCTGTCGAAGGGCCAGTCACCTGTGCATCATGCTTCAGTCATCTCTGAGGTCTTGCCTTCCCCTCAGGACATTACTTCCAAGTGGGTCACCAGTGCCCAAGGAATTCTCTCCCTTTCCATTCTGTATTCATAGTCTTTTCAATATGTTTTGCTATGACCAAACAAAAGAAAGGGCTGTTATCTTCAGGCAACCTCTGATTCCTCTACAATAAAATGATCTGATTCAATTGGTAAGTAGGGTTGTCTACCTGCATGAACGGAAGGAGAGGAAATTAAGAAAACCCACACACAAATTAATACTCCAATAGATAATACTGTTTGTACCATTGACTTAAAGGTAAAGGTAAGTAATTAATTTAACAAACTTAAACCAAGGATGACAATGAGCACTGACATTGGGTAAATCAAATTAGGTCACTGGGTACTATTTTTTTTGTTTGTTTTTTTGATTGGCTCTAAGTCGGAGACACTTGCCTCTAGTTCATATTGCCAGCAAATAAATAATAAAATAAAACAAAATAAAGACATAAGTCTTGATGAAAACAATTCAATGAGTTCTTAATGCAATGTAAAAAATGTGAATTTCTAAATGATTGCATTAAACTGCTGAGTTTTGTTTCTATCCTATTCAAGTACATTTCTCTCTCTAATTATTAATGCTCCTTGGCTGATTCAATACTTAAGTTTGGCTTGCTTGGCTCAGAAAGGTGTCTTGTCTTGGTGGGAAATGCATTAAGAAGGTCATTGCTGAAAGTCACCTCTACTGTTGCTTCTTTGGTGGTTCTAAGCCTCACAGTGCCTTTTGCCTTGCTTTCAGGATTCTGTGGTTCTCAGAGTGCCTAATTCCTCATTCTCCATTACCCTTTAACATTTGTACTATTTTGTTTTAGGTTCTGAAATGCTGTGCTTTTGGCTAATATATATTTCTGAACTGTGCCCATAGCCCCTGCTGCTAACAGGGCCTTCCTTCATTCTCTGACTCAATTAGCCATCTACATAATTGACACACAATGAACTCCAATACCACATTAACAAAGCAACTTTATCCTAGAAATCTTACATTCATGAAATTTCAAACTACTGTTTTTATTTAGAGTGCTTCACTCACTAAAAACTTTTTGATGATTATACATTAATGACTTCAGAACATTGCAAGAAATACAGGAAAGACAGAACCTATTAATGTGTTGACAGTATTTCCATTAGTTGCAATGTGACACTGGATATACTCTAGCACCCACACAGCAACCCTTGGGAAGACAAGGAATGTCCTGAAAGGAGGGATTTATATTAAGTGATATTTTGTCATCTAGGCCACCTGTCTCTTAACATTTTCTCTTCAAAGTCACACACTTTATCGTCTCTTCAAGGTACCCACACAGTTGTTCACTTGGGAAGGAAGAGAACAACAAGAAATAATCAGACTACTTTGCCTGCTTTAACATCCTTCACTCACACATCACAAGAACCCTAATTAATAATACAAAAATGCCCTTTACTCTGTTGGATATTGCACAAATGTTGAATCAGTAATATATCCGGGCAGTCTTGTAAGCCTTGGTTTCCTGTTCCCTCTATAAAATAAGTGTCTATATGGAAATACCTTATTTTACAGGATCAGGGTTAGAACTAAATTGCACTATGGATATAAAATGTTGTACTTGGCAGGAATTGGGGATCAGCATTCCCAACTTCTTTCTTTGGGAATATATCAACCTTCAGGAAGCTCCTCATTAGGGACCAGAAATAAAAGTTATAATTCCTACACCAAGGAAAGAACATTGAATATTGTGAACATCTTATAATATAGGTTTTTAATTGGTATGCAGCAAATGTTTCATAGATTTTGACAACAAGTTGCATATCTGTCAACATGATCATGAGACAGAATGGTCTCATTATTGCAAAAATTTACCTCATATTGCCCCATTTCAGTTATTCCTTTGCTACAATTCCTACCCCTGAGATCACTGATCTGTTCTCTGTACCAGTGGTTTTGGTTTTTCCAAATGTCATGAATGTCATATTGAATCATATTGAATTTAGACTTTTAGCTCTAACACCATTTACTTTTCAAAAAACAACTGAGATTCTTTCATGTCTGTTGCATACATTAATAGCTGATTGTTTTAATTTATTTTAATTTTTGCTATATTCCATGGTTTACCTTTTTTCCTTTTTCCTTGTTGAGGAATATTCGTATTGTTTCTAGTTTTGGGTCATTTTGAATGAAGCTGCTTTAAGGTTCATGTGCATGTTTTTATGTGGACATATTCTCTTTTCGTTTGAGTAAATACCTAGGAGTGGATTCATGTGTGATACAAGTGTATAGTCAACTATAAAGGAAGCTGCTATACTCCATTTGCAAAGTGGTTGAATCATTTTGAATTTTCAACAACAATGTACAAGAATTCAAGTTGTTCTTTATCTTTGTCACCACTTGATATCTTCTTGACATTCTAAGAGATATGTAGCACTATTTCATAGTAGTGTTAATATGAGTTTCCTTAATGAATGGTAATGTTGAGAATTTTGTCATGTGTCCATCATCTGTGTGTTGTCCTTTGATGAAATGTCTGTTCAAATCTTTAGCTCATTTTTAAATTTGTATGTGTATTACTCTATTATTGAGTTTTGAGAACTATTTACATATTCATGGTGAAACTTCAGTCAGATGTGTAATTTTCAAATATATTCACCAATCTGTGATTTGTCTTCTTCTTCATTGGCTGTGTCTTTTGACTAGAAAAAACTTTTAATTTTCAATTGATCAAATGGATAGTTTAATTTATCTGTTTTAAATTTTTTAGATTGTGTTTTTGGTGCAGCTTCTGATAGTAAACTTTCAATGGAGGGAGAGAGAGAGAGAGAGAGAGAGAGAAATAAAATTGCTTGTGTAGCATAAGTTACAATAGCCAAGCTATGGAACCAGACTAGATATCCATCAAAATTTGAATGGATGAAGAAAATGTGGAAACATACACAATGGAATTTTATTCAGCTATAAAGAAAGAAAAAATTATGTCATTTGTAGGAAAATGAATGGAACTTGAGATCATTTGGCAAAATAAGCCAAATTTCTTAGGAAAATCACCTAGGAGACTGGAGGATGCAAATACAGGGGAATCATCTCAGAAGGTGATCTCTGACCTCCACAAGATATCCTTTTAACTCAGGGGTTCTTCTGGGGGAAACATCAACATGGGGAACCCAAGCAGGACATCCATGACATGGCATTAGCCCTAGATAACTAAGTATCTTGAATGTTGTTCTTGAATGTTTGATGATGTTTCCCCCTCAATTGTAACTCTATATCATCTAATAAAAATAAATAAATAAATTGAAAAAATAAGCCAAATTCAGAATGTTGAGTCACATGTTTTCTTTCATATATGAAAGCTAGAGCAGAAAAAGGAAAAGAAAGATGGGGGTCTCATTTGAAACTAAAGGAGATCAGTAAAGTAGAGTTGAGAAATGGGGTTTGAGGGAGAAGGGGCGAAAAAGGGGAAATACTGGAGAATGATCTTGGCCAAATTACATTCTTATATTGTGTGCATGCATGAGCATGCAACTCCAAATCCCACCATTATTTACAACTATATTGCACCAATAGTAAACATGGAAAAATAAAAAGAAATTGGCATGTGTAATTATGGATTCTAAAGGTTCAAATTCTGCAAAGTAGAGTGACAGTCTGGAAACCCAGAGAAGAGCTGACACTACTTTTTAAGTCTGAAGGCCATGACGCTGGAGATGCAGAAAAGAGATAACGTGGTTATTCAACTCTGAAGGTGTTGTGCTGCAGAGTTCCCAGTTGCTGGAGAGATGTTTTCTTCAGTTAAGATCTTCCATTGGATGAGGCTCATTCACATTATAGAGAACAGTTTATATTAAAGTCCACCAATTTATATTTTATTTTCGTCCAAAACCTGCTTACAGAAATGTTCAATATCAGGTTTGAGCAAATATCTGGACTTTATGTCTCAGTCAAGTTCACACATAAAATTAGCCAGGGAAAGCAATTAAGAATTCTTTGCCAAACCAAAGAACGTGAGGAATGCTTCTTACCTTCATTTTCTTAAGTTTCTATTTATAGTTTAAGTTTGGAAAATAGCTCAGTTTTGAAAAGTTAATTATTATGTAAAAAATATGTTCAATGAAGTCTCAAATAAAAAATTTAAAAGATTCTTATGCTATAAATTATAAATTACGTTGGGCAATATTAAAGAAAACCTAAATAGAGTAGAGCTTAGTAAAAAGATCTAAATAATTATTCATTGAAAGGAAATTTTGATACAGTAAAAATACAAATTTTCTACAAATTAATCTATGCAATTCTTCAAAACCTCAAAAGAGTTTTATGTTTATTTATTTGTTTTCTTTTTTATGGACCTTAAGGATCTGATTCTAAGGCTGGGAATGTGGCTCAGTGATAGAATGCTTGCCTAGCATGTATAAGATCCTATCAAGGAAAAAAAACTGATTCTATAATTTATGTTGAATTATTAAAGAAGCAGACTAACTAATAATACTACACTATGCAGAAAAATCTTTCCAGATAGCAAGACTATTAGGAAGGTAGAGTATGGATTTGGAAATAAACAAGTTAACCAATGAACAAAGGCTAAAAATGTAGAACTGTAACTTCAAATGTAGATATGATAAGAATGAGAGCAAACATCAGTGAGAAAGTAGGGACTATTCAGTACATGTTTCTTGAGCAACTGGCTGTGCACATGGAATGAAATGAATTTGGAAGATTTCCTCATATGTTATTTAAATGTCAACTCTGTGAGAATAAGAGACCTAAGTTTGGGAAGCAAAATATAAAACTTTGAAAGAAAATTAGGGGCTTATTTTAATGATTTCAGAGTAGGAGAGGATTCTTAAAGTAAATTTTTAAAATTTTGCTGCACTCTACTGCAAAGAAAAGACTAATAAATTAGATGAAATTAAGAAGTTCTTAAGAAATACAATATGCACACATGTAAGCACACATGTCATTAACAGTGGAAAGATAAACCACAAGCTGGAATAAGATGTTATTAATGTATAAATCAAAGAATTAATATAAGAGTATGCATAAAATTCCTGTAAGTCAATTTTTTAAAGAAACACACACACACAAATAGAAAACTGGGAAACCACAAGCAAATAATTTACTCTTGATGGAACCCAAATGGTCAGAAAAGGTATTCATCTTCATCAGCAAAATGCTACTAAAAAGCACATTTTTTAACATCTCATCCAAATTGGAATGGCAATAGTAAAATTCTATTAACAGTGAGAACAGTCAATGATGTAGAACAAATGGGCTTTTATTTATAATGCAAACTCAAAAGTAGTGTAAAAATTGAGAGTTTTTTTTTTCCTTTATAAATTTTGCAGCAAAGTCCATCCTTACTTATTTGGAACTTTACCTTTTGCAAGCAGAATCTGATCTGTACTGAAGTGCTGTTTATAGTCTTAACCCTACATGTGATATTTGTGCCTTTTACTGAGGAATGCTACCATATTGTTTATGGGATTCTTCTGCAGTGCCTGCTGGATCTTTATTACATGATACAACAGAAATCGTCACATTACCTTCCTAAAATCTAAAGATTATGAATTCCAAAGAACATCTCATTTGTGAGTTTTGAATTGGAGGTTTCAGATTTGTTCAGTTACTTGGAATGCAATTTAGCAAGATCTAGAAAAGATAAATATAAGTATGTATATCCAAAACTGATCATTTCTTTCCTAGAGAGAAAATCTAGTACATGTGTATTAGGATACATGAGCAAAAGTGTTCTGATTAGTTCAAGTCCTTAAGACCAAAGACTGAGGTTACCAGAAATCTGCCCCCAGTCTGCAGAGCTTGAGGTTTCAGTAGTCAGGTTCAAGACTGAACCATCAACTGTTATCTAGATCTCCAGTTATGTGGAATTTGGATTTGCCACTCCCACAGTCATATGAACAAATTCCTTAACGTCGCTCTCTGTATAGGTCCTATCTCTGTCTATATATAAATTATTATATGCACACACACACACAAACATCAACTTAAAATACGTTTATATTCTATTGTAACATATTATTGGGCTGCAAAACTTCAAAGTAAATCTATGTGTGTGTGTGTGTATTTCTGTTTTTTTTCCATATGAAAACGCTGATAGAGAAGGATCAGTACTAAAATTATAAAGGGATTCATGTGAATGAAGAGAGAGAATATCATAATCTACTTGGGTAGGAAAGGAAAGTATATTCTTGGAAAGAATATACTACAGATTTGTGGGTTTGTCTCTGTATCTTCTACTCTATTCCCTTGGTCTTCATGCCCATTTTGGTACCAATACTATGTTGTTTTTGCTATTACAACTCTATAGTATAATTTCAGGTCTGGTATTGCAATCCCTCATACTTCATTTGTCTTCCTTTCCTTCCTTCCTTCCTTTCTTTCTTCCTTCCTTCCTTCCTTCCTTCCTACCTTTCTTCCTTCCTTCCTTCTTTCTTTTTTCTTAGTAGTCCTTTGGCTATTCTGGGTTTCTTATTATTCCAAATGATTTTTTAAAATTTTATTGAAATTTATTGTTGTACAACCACAAATGCATATGTACCAACAATATGATGTGATACTCATCCTAATCTACAATCATCCCCACATCACTCACACCCCAGTCTCTTGATACTTCTATATTTCTGCCCCAACAAATATAAATGTCTAGATTGTGCATTTTCCAGAATTAAGTGATCAAATAAGTATTATTTGGATTCTTGGAGATTAAAGTGTAAGCTACATTGTTACTAGATCCCTCCATGTTATCCCTCCCTCTGCCACCCCTCCTGCCTCTTCCCTGCCCTGCACATATCTATTCCCATAGATAATGTGTCATTTCAATTTTGAATGAGTATAGTACATGAGATTAACTTTTGACCCAAGCCTGGGTTTTGCTCTAGCCTCCAAAAATGAGGAAAAACATTTGTCCCTTAAGTCTCTGGGTTTGGCTAATTTTGCTCAGTATAATTTTTTCCATTGCTATCCATTTACCTTCAAAGACCATAACAACATTGTTTCTAATAGCTGAATATAACTCCATAATATATGTACACAACAGCTTTTGGATCAGCTCATCCAGTGAAGGGCATCTGGATTGATTCTGTAATTGTAAATTGAGCTGCTATGAACATTGATTTTGCTGTGTCACTGAAATGTCATGATTCTAGCTCTTCTTGGAAAATACCCAGAAAATAGATAGCTAGGTTGTACTGTGGATCCATCCCTAATTTTTTGAGGAGTCTCCATAATGCTATCCAGAATGGCTGTAACAGTCTGAAGTTCCACCAAAAGTGTGTTAGTATTCCTATTTCCCCAAAACCCCTCCTTCATCTATTATTGTTTACATTATTCTTCATCTTTTTTAATCTGACTAGAATGAGGTGAAATATTAATGTAGTTTTGATTTGCATTTTTCTAATTACTAGTGATTTAGAACACTTTCTTGTTGGGGATCGACCCCAACATGAGGCCCAGCTGGCTTGTAAAAGAATTGGTGGTAAACAACTCTAAGGGGCCCAGCTGGCTTGTAATTAGCAAATTGCCTGACTGCATGACTAAGCTATTTGGCCACTCATTTGTTACAATTGGATAAATGTGTTTGCACTGTACCCCTATTGGTTGTTGTAACAGATAAATACTGGGTGTACGGAGAGGGAGAGATTGATGACAGTAATAGTGAGAGTATTGTCCCATGCAGGTGGCAGAAACAATACAGAGACAGAGAAGTAGCCACTAGTCAGAAGCAGCAGTGGAGACAGAGGAGAGAGCAGCAGCAGAGGCAGAAGAAGAAAACCTAACATGCAGGCAGTAAGAGAAGAAGAAAAGCCTCGGCAGTATAAACAGGGACTCTAAAGAGAGAAAATGTAAATAGCCTTGACTCTAAATGTAAAAGCCTTGCCTCTAGTGAAGAGGAAGGAGATGTAAAAGCCTCTAGTGAGAGGAGACGTATGTAAAGGCCTTGCCTCAAAAAGAGGGAAGGCAGGAAGCGCTTGGAGGCCTTTAGCCGCGGTAAAGGGAGAAATAAAGTGCTTGGAAAACTTAAGACCAGTGGGTCTATTTTAATCTCAGTCAAACGCCGAATGAGAGCCATCTGGTTCCTGTCGACCGGGACCGGACAAATGGTGGCCCGTACGGGGAACCTCCGAAAACAGTGGTAAGTGGCTAAGGCAAGGTAAGTTGTTAGAGATAGACAAGAACTCTATTCGATAGAGTGCAGAAGTGAAAGTAAAAATTCAAAAGCTGCAATCTAAAAAGCAGGAACCTCGAGGTTAGCATTGGGCTCCCGTGAGGAGAGGAAGCACTAGCTTAGAGCTGGGTAGGACATCTTATGTTTTGTTGGCAAAAATTTGTTCTGTGTGTCTTTGTGATTTTCCAGTGTGTTTGTGTTCGTGTGTAGATGAGCGCTCATAAATTAGAGTTGGAAAAGGAAAAAAAAGAAAAGAAAATGGATCCAAATGACTTTTAATTCATGTGACTTAAGTATATTAAAAAGAAATGCAAGTTAAATCATTTAGACATAAAAATAAAGATAAGTTTATTTGTTTTCTAGGTGGTAAACCAATAGAATGTTCTATAAATATTGAGTGTTTCATTTCAATACTTCTAGGATAAAGAATGAGTAAAATAGATTTAACATAAATAGGATTAATCTCTGTAAATATGTTTATTAGAGAAAATATCTGATGAATTTGTAAAGTCAATGTTAAAACATTAATTGTTAATCTTGATTTAGTTTCTATAAGGTAACATATTTGGGTTTGCTAAATATACTTTTTAAGTTGAAAGCTAAAAAGGATAATTTAAGATTGCTCTGATCTGGCTTTCACTAAAAGAAAGCAGGATTGATGGGACTTAAAACTCTAACAAGTGTGACTCTATGTGCAAAAGGTATAAAAAGTTGGAAGTGATTGAGAATATTTCATAAAGATTGCATCAGAATACAAAAATTAAAAGGGTCAAGGCATTGTGGACTTAAAAATATATAGGGGAAAATTGTTGCGGGTCTGGTTTTTACCCCATTTCATTAGTTGCCCCAGAGTCATTTTGTTGCTGTTTGTAAAAACTCAGGGTGAGTTAGAATGTGTTTACATAGAGGTTTTCAAGTTGTTTTACAGAGCCTTCGGTAGCTTCCTAGGGAGAAAAAATAAAAGGAGATATGGATCGGGGAAGAAAACCTGCCAGTCCTACTTCGGCGTAATTAGAGAGACTTGGACATCTTAGCTGTGGTGGCTGTAGCGGTGGCGGCCTCTAACACCTGTACTCTGGAACCAACGAGTTTATCTACTGCAAGAACAAATGGACATTTTGGTGGACATTGGGTCTATGTGTATTCATAACCTGCCTGGACTGAGTTTTGGCTACCTGAGCAATATGGCTAAGTCCTAGGGAAGAATGGCCAGTGTCATCATTATTATGTGCTTTGTGATTGGCCTTGCGGTAAAAAGGCATGGAAGGGATAAAGCAAGCTTATGCTGCCCTCAGAGTTGATGACCATGAGTCAGCAACAACATGAATGGCTCAGGCTCAAGGGGCTGATAGTCAATGATGGGTAAGTCCCTTCAACCCCCTTATCAACCTGAGACAGGAAGGGTGCCTTACGCTGCACCTAATTCCAATGATGGGTAAGGGGAGATGTGAATGGAGACACCTAAGACAGGCACAGTTACCTGTTTGTTTTTCTCCTCTCAAAGAAATAAAAAAAAGGAGGAGATGTTGGGGATTGACCCCAACATGAGGCCCAGCTGGCTTGTAAAAGAACTGGTGGTAAACAACTCTAAGGGGCCCAGCTGGCTTGTAATTAGCAAATTGCCTGACCGCATGACTAAGCTATTTGGCCACTCATTTGTTACAATTGGATAAACGTGTTTGCACTGTACCCCTATCGGTTGTTATAATGGGTAAAGAGAGAAAGCAGTCAGGAGGAAAGCAGAGAGAAAAGCAGTCAGGAGGAAAGCAGAGAAGCATACAGTCAGAAAAGCCGAAGCAGAAGCACATAAGTATAGAACTGGTGAAGAAGCAGCAGAAGCAGCAGCAGCAGCAGCAGCAGCAGCAGAGACAGTGTAGAGATCAGCAGCAGTAGAAGATGCAGGTAGTAAGAGCCTCGGCTGCAGAAATAAGGACTCTAGTATGGCAATAGAAACAAGGACTCTAAATGTTAATAGCCTTGACTCAAAAAGAGGGAAGGCAGGAAGCGCTTGGAGGCCTTTAACCACGGTAAAGGGAGAAATAAAATGCTTGGAGAACTTAAGACCAGTGGGTCTATTTTAATCTCAGTCAAATGCAGAATGAGAGCCATCCGGTTCCTGCTGGCCGGGACCAGACACTTTCTCATGTATTCACTGGCTTGTTCTATTTCCTCTTTTGAAAAGTTTCTGTTTAGATCTCTGTCCCATTTATTGATTGGATTGTTTGTATTTTTATATTAATTTTTTTGAGTTCTTTGTAAATTTTGGGTATTAGTCCCCTGTGAGAGGAATCATAGGCCATGATTATCTCCCATTCTGTATGTTCTTTCTTGACAGTTTTGACCTATTCCTTGGCTGAGCAAATGCTTTTGAGTTTAATGGCATTCCACTCATAGATTCTTAACTTTATTTCTTTCGCTGTGTGAGTCTTGTTGAGAAAGTTATTGCCTACTCCCATATGCTGGAATGTTGCTCCTAATTGTTCTTCTAGTAGTTGTACTTCTAGTAGTTGTGTCAATTCCTAGAGCTTTATCAATTTTGATTTGATTTTTTGTACAAGGTGAGAGATAAGGATCTAGCTTAAACTTTTTGCAAATGGCTGTCCAGTTTGTCCAGTACCACTTCTTGAATACACTATCACTCCTCTGTGTTATATTTTGACTCCCTTTGTCAAATATTAAATGTTTAAAGATTTGTGGGTTTGTTTCAGAGTTTTCTGTTCTAGTCCATGGGTCTTCATTCCTATTTTGATACCAATACCATGCTGTTTTTGTTACTATAGCTCTATAGTATAATTTTAGATCTGGTATTGCAAAACCTCCTGTTTTGTTTTTCTTGCTTAGTAATGTTTTGGCTTTTCTGGGTTTCTTGTTGTTCCAAATGAATTTGAGAATTGCTTTTTTGATATCTGTAAAGAATGACATTGATATCTTGTTGCAGATTGCATTGAATCTGTATAGCACTTTTGGCAGAATGGTTATTTTAATTGTATTAATTCTGCATAACCAAGAACATGGGACATTTTGCCATCTTTTCAGGTCTTTTAAAATTTCTCCGTTCAATAATTGATAATTTTCATTGTAGAGGTCTTTTTCTTCCTTTTTTAGATTAATTAGCAAGTTTTTTTTTTTTTGAGGATATTGTGAATGGGACCGATTTCCTAATTTCTTCTTCTGACTTAATGTTGTTAGTGTATAAGAAAGCTATTGATTTATGGGTATTGATCTTGTATCCTATCAATTGCTAAATCCACTTATAAGCTCTAGAAGTCTTCTGATGGAGGTTTTTGGGTCTTCTAGATATAGGATCATACTATTGGCAAGTAGAGATAGTTTAACTTTCTCTTTTCCTATTCAAATCTCTTTGATTTCCTTCACTTTTCTGATTGCTGTGGCTATGTTTTTGAGGACTACATTGAATAATACGGTGACAGTGGACAGCCTTGTCTTGATCTCAAATTTAGTGGGGTTGCTTTTAGTTTTTCACCATTTAGTACAGTGTTGGCTATGGGTTTGTCATAAATGGCCCTTACAAAGTTAAAACTCCTTTGATCTCTATCTTCTCCAGAGTTTTGAGCATAAATGGTTGTTGGATTTTATTAAAGGCCTTTCCTGCATCAATTAAGATGATCCTATAGTTTTGTCTTTAATTATTTAAAGTCATTTAAAGATTTGTGTATGTCAAACTAGCCTGGCATCCCTGGAATGAAGCCCACTTGATTTGATGTATTATCTTTTTGATGTGTTTTTGAATGTAGTTTGTTACAATTTTTTTTAAAGAGAGAGAGAAAGAGAGCATCAATTTTATTTGTTTTTTATTCTGGCTTTTGTTTCTCCAACATGTATTTATGTATGTGGTGCTGGGGTTCAAATCTGTGTCCTAGCACATACAAGGCAAGTGCTCCAAGCACTGAGCCACTGCTCCAGCCTGGTTTGCTAGAATTTTATTAAGGATTTTTGAGTCTATGTTCATAAGGGATATTGGTCTATAGTTTTCTTTTTGTGATGTGTCTTTGTTGGGTATTGGCATTAGGGTTATTGTTGCTTCATTAAACGTGTTTAGGAGGGTTCCATCCCTTTCAATTTCATGGAATAGCTTAATAAGGAGAGATGGTAGTTCTTCTGTAATATTCTGGTAGAATTCAGCTGATATTCCATCAGGTCCTGGGCTTTTCTTTTTTGGAAGGCTTTTGATTGCTATTTCAATTTACCACCTGATATGTGTCTGTTTAAGCTTTCAATATCCTCTAGCGTCAATTTGGGAGTTTCATATGTGCCTGGGAATTTGTCCATGTCCTCCATATTATCTGACTTGGAGGAGTATAGTTTTTCAAAATAGGTTCTGATAATCCTCTAGATTTCAGATGAGTTGATGGTGATCTCTCCATTTCCCTTTCTGATTTTGTTGATTTCTTTTCATTTGTTCATAAGCTAAATAGTAGGCATGTAGATCTTCATTATATTATTTTTTCTTCTTTGGATGTCTCATCATTTATGACAATTTTAAAATAATTTAAATGATAAAGTCAGGCAAAAGACATTTGGAAAGAATAATTGTGGAAAAATATAACTTCTATCTCAAGGGAAAAAATCTCTTAACTGAATTTTAAGAGAAATTTGGATTCATGGCAGAAAGTTAATGAAAGCATTTGGGACCAATAGCCAATGAATTAGATTAGTAGATGTAAATACCTCCCTTTACAATTTTTGAATGGTATGCAATTGTCAAATCCATCTGTGTCTATTTGCCGTATAGTCAGAGAATGAAAGGAATTCATAATGAAGAAAAAGTTTCTAGTCCACAAATTTTTCAAATTGGTCATGTCCTTAACTTACTCTCTAAGGAAAGTTTATATGGAAATTAATACATGTAGGGTGGGAGATTGGCATCTGTTTACATTTGGGACATCCACCTCAGAATTGTTTGAATAATATTTCCAGGGTTAAAAATATTTATAAACTATCCTTTAGGTTCTTAATTACTTATTCCCAAATGGAAGCATATGATTTTCTTTCTGACAGTCTCAAGGACCGAGAAGTTACCTGTGACACATATTTATATTTAAATTTTCTTTTTGATGTTCAATTTAAAATACAAATCAGCATCTATTTAATACTGAATATTCAAATACTGTCTCACAATTTCCATGTCCATATTTGGTCTTTTACATTTAAAAAAAAATTCATCCTACTGTCATCATGGGAAGTTTTGTGAACTCACAGCATATTGCAAAATTCAACTATTTCACAGGTAGTTTGAAGAGAGATGACTATAGTAGGAAGATTGTGTTATTGTATAATATGTAGCAATATGGAAACTTGAAAAGTTAAACCTGTACTTGAGAATACTGTTTTTATTTGTTTTGTAGTTCATGTTACTGCTAATATGGAATGAAGACATTTTATATCCCAAACTGCAAGAGTGGCTAATGTTCATATGTTTTAATACCCCTTCAATAATACAGAAAGGTTAGCTTTATCTTCATGTGATAAAGTTGAGACATTTATCAGATGGTGGAATAAATTGGCATCTTGCATCTTAGTATAAAATTTTGATTATGGAGGTGTCCTGGCTGAGGTCGTTCACATCACATTGTAAGAACATTTTTGTGAATGGTTATTCTGAAAATTAGTATTTTGAAAGTCAAAACGCAGATACCAATTAAGCCTGGAAGTAAACCTGAGATCGTATTTCTCTATCATTAAAACCATTATCATCTATTTACTTTCAGTAGAAGACAGACAAACATTCCAACATGTTGATAGTGTTGAATATAATTTTATTAACTTCATAATCTTTGTTTTTGTAGTTAAGATCTTCGTGTCCATACATTCAGTTTCACATAATTTGTTTTTGAATTTACACAGCATCCTTTAATTAAAAATCTGAAAGCTGGTTGTCAACATTATTAATTAAAATTTTTATAACCATTCATTGAAATGAAATTTTTGTACACACTCTGTTAAAGTGTATAATTCCATGGTTTTTAGTTGCTCACACAGATCACAATTTTAAAGCATTTTTTCATCTCAGAAAGAAATGCCCTCCAAAAGACTTTTAGTTATTTGTTCTTTTTATGCTTTTTATTTCTCTTCAATATGCACCTCAGTGTGGGATTGTTGGATTACATAAAATGTCCATGTGTAACTTTTTGAAAAACTTCAGACTGTTTCCCAAAGTGATTTCATCATTGTACATCCCACCAGCAATGAATGAGTGTGCTTATTTCTGAATATCCTTGCCAATGCTTGGTATTAGCTGATATTTAGAAGATAGCAACAATAACGAATGTGAAATCTTATCTCACCAGAGTTCTGATTTGCATTTATAATGTTTTAATCATTTATTAATTAAATTTTTAAATATTGTAATCATCTACTTTATTAGTTATTATTCAATACTTAATAATGCCTTGGGCATTAGTGCATATTGGGTATATTGTCCATTTGCACAACTTCTTTGGAGAAATTTCTATCTAGATCCTTTGACCAATTATTTTTTTTCTTGATCAAGTCTCTTTGTCCTTTGACCACTTTGGATAGTTTGTCTTTTTAAATTCATATATTAATTCTTCAAATGTATGGGGTACAGTGTTACCATTTGATACATATATGCAGGATGTAATGATCAAATCAGGGTAATGAACATTTCCATTTCCTTAAAAATTTTTTTGAAAAAAAATTTATTTTTAAAGGGATAGGGACAGAGAGAGCGGGGGAGAGAGAGAGAGAGAGAATCAAAATTTTTAATTTAGTTTTTCATGTGGTTTTTGTTACTCTGACACTTCATTGTGTACATAGTGTTGAGGTTTGAACCCATGTACTCAAACATGCCAGGCAAGCTCCATAAACACCAAGCCACCACTTCAGCCCTTGAATTTTTGATAATACATAATAATTGAACATATTTGTGGATTATAGTATGATACATATTTATGAATTACAATGTTAATATTTCAATACATACATTCAGTATGTATTGATCAAATCAGAGTAACTTGTTGTTTTTATTTTTATTTATTTATTTATTTTTAGGTATGTGTGACATAAAATTATACAATGGCATAATTATAAAAGCATGGAGTTTAACTTGCTCTAATTCAGTCTGCCATTTTTCCTATTCCCCTCCCTTTAACCCACCCCATGTTTTTCTACATATGTGACAATATGATAGACATTGACATACTTACAAAAGCTTGGTGTGTACCTTGTTTTAACTCGGTTCCTAGTACTTCCCCTTCCTTTCCCTTCTCCCGCCCCTGTACTTGTTAGATATCCTTGACAATAGGATAAACATTGACATTTTTGTAAAAGCATGCTATATAAATTATTCTAATTTGGTCCCCAGTATTTCTCGTCTCCTATCCCCTCCTCCCCTTTCTCGTCCCTTGACTCTACTGGTCTTTCTCTTATTTACTAATTGGTTTTTTTATTTGTTTAACTTAGTGACTTATTGATATACATGTTGGTGGGATTCATTATGATACATTATATATGAACATTAGAAAGTTAAGTCTGATTCCTTTCATGAACTTTCCCTGTTTTATTCATCCTTCCTCCATTTCCTTATCTTTTATCTATTCCTCTGTTCTTTTACTTATTTTGGATGAGCTTCCATATATCAGAGAGAACATTCAACCTTTGGTTTTTAGAGATAAGTTTATTTCACTTAGGATGATATTCTCCAGTTCCATCCATTTGAGTACAAATGATATGATGTTATTCTTTCTTATGGCTAACACTCTATGTGTGTATGTGCCATATTCTCTTTATCCATTCATCAGCTGAAGGCCACTTTGGTTGGTTCCATGAATTAGCTATTGTGAATTATAGTGTTGCTATGAACATTGATGTGGCTACATCACTGTAACATGCTCATTTAGGTCCTTGGGATATATACCAAGGAGAGGGGAGATAGTTGGGTCAAATGGTGAATCTCTATTTTTTTTTCAGGACTCTCCATACTGCTTTATAGAATGGTTTACAACTTTGCATTCCCACTAACAATATATGTTTAAGTGTACTCTTCTCTCCACATCCCTGCCAACATTTTCTTTGAATCTCTCTGCTAGTTACTCATAAAGTATATAATAGGTTTTTGTGAAGTATAGTCACCTACTGTTTATAGGTCATTAGAACCTATTATTTTTATCTAACTGTGTTTGGAGTACCCATTTTCTAACTTCCCACTATCCTTTCCCCCAACCTTGCCAGTCTCTAGTAATCAATATTATGCATTCTGACCAACTACCTCTTTTTTTAACAACTGCATATAAGGGATCTGCATGTGGGATCTGTTTTTCTACATCTGACTTATTTCACTTAGCATGATGCCTTTCAGTTATATCTGTTTTGCTTCAAATGATAGGCTACCATTTTAATGGTTGGATAATATACCATTGTGTATATTCTTGCCATTTTATTTATTCATTCATCCATTGCTAGTCACTTAGCCTGATTCCTTGGCCATTGTGAAGGCGTCTCTTTGATATACTGATACAATTTTCTGTGGGTATATACCAGAAGTGGTATAGCTGGATCATGTTGTAGATCTATATTTAGTGTCTTCAGGAACCTTTATACTATTCGCCTTAGTAGCAGATGTATTCATTTATATTGACACCAACTACGTATAAAAATTTCCTTTCCCTATATTCATACTAGTGTTTACTATAGCCAGTCTAACAGGGTGAAATAATATCTCATTGTGGGTTTTTTTTCTTTTTTTAAAGATAGAAGGGGGAGTGAAAGAGAGAAAGACAGAATCAGTTTCAGTTTTTTATGTGGCTTTCATTGTGTACGTGGTGCTAGGATTTGAACCCGTGTTTTTGCGCATGCCAGGCAAGGGCCATAACTGCTGAGCCACTGCTCCAGCCCCTTATTGGCATTTCCCGATGATTAATGAAGGTTAATAAATATGATGGCCATTTGAATTTCTTCTTTGAGAATTATTTATGATTATATTCTTTAGCCATTTTTAATTAAAATATTTTATGTTTTGTTATTGAATTTTAAAAATTCCTTATACTTTCTGAATATTAATCTTGTCCCACAAATAGTTGGCAAATTTTTTTCCCATTTTGCAGGTTATCTCTTTACTCTGGATTGTTTCCATTGCTGTGCAAAAGCTGCTTAGTTTGATATAATATCAATTGTGTATTTTTGTTCTTGTTTCCTTTGCTTCTGGAATCTCATGCCAAACAGTGTTGCTAATATTCATGCTTCTTGGTGTTTCCCTATGTTTTCTTCTAGTAATTTCATGGTTTCATGCCTTGTATGTTGGTTTTTGATCCGTTTTTAGTTTATTTGAATAGGGTGAATGATAAGGTTCAAGAGCCAATCTTCTTCTATATGGGAATTCTCAATTTTACCAGCAACATTTAAAAAAATTTGTCCTTTCTCCAAAGTTTGCTTGTGGTCCCTTTGTTGACAATTAATTGTCTACAAATATGTGAAGTTATTTCTGGGTGCTATATTTTGTTTAACTGGTTGTATAAATATTTTCTGTCAATACCACACTGCTTGGTGTTTATAGTGTGGTAGTATATTTTGAAGTCAGGTAGTATGATGCATATAGCTTTAGTGTTTCTCACTGAAGACTGAGTTAGCTATTTGAAGTTTTTAATGCTTGTATATGAATTTTAGGATTGTTTTCTCTTCTACTATGAAGAATTTCATTGATATTTTTATGGGTATTATATTCAATCTGCAAATTCCTTTGAGTAGTATGAACACTTTAACAATATTAAACCATGAACATGGAAGGTCTTTCCATTTTTGATATCTCCTTTTCAATTTTTTTCACCAGAGTTTTTCAATTTTCATTGTAGAAGTTCATTATTTCTTTGGTTAAATTTATGCCTAGATATTTTATAACTACTTTGAATATGTTTCCTTTCATAATTTTTCTCAGTAATCTTAGTTTTTGGTATTTACAAATTCCACTGATTTTTTTTTATATCCTATAACTTCACTGAATTTGTTAATTAGTCCTCATATTCTTTTAGTGTAGTCTTTAAGTTTTTCCATGTATAATATGTTCTCTGGCAACAGGGGCTATTTGACTTTTTTCCACTTATGTGCCTTTTATTTCTTTCTTTGCCTAATTTCTCTGACAAAGACTTCTAGTACTATACTATTTAAGAGTGGAAATATGGATGAATTTTTTTCTTGTTCCAAATCTTAGAAGAATGGCCTTCAGTGTTTCTTTATTCAGTGTGTTCACTGTGAGTTTGTCATACACAGTTATTGTTATGTGGAAGTATATTTCTTCTACAGTCAAGTTGTTCACAGTTTTTCTTATTGAGTTGTTAAATTTTATCAAGCACTTTTCCTGCATTTATGGAGATAATCATATATTTTTTATCCTTCATTTTGCTGATACAACTTTTTCAGTTTTTGATTTATATTTGTTGACCTATCATTGTATCCCTGGATGAATCCTACTGATAATTATGTAAGACCTTTTTGAGATGCTATTGAATTTATTCCATGCTCCTTAGAGATACTGGCCTTTTTTTTTTTTTATTTTGTCCTCGTCTGATTTCAATATCAGGGTATTGTTGGTCTTGTACAATGAATTTGGAAGAAATCCCTTCTTTTCAATTTTTTGAATAAATTTGGGAAGAATTGGTATTAGTTCCTCCTTAAAGATAATTTTAAGACTGTATCAGTTGTATGGTCTAATGTAAATTGTACTGCTACATATGAAGTTAAGGTAATAATACTGTTTAGATACAATAACCAAGTTTGTGAATGGCACTGAATGTATATTATTTAATATCTACAATATTTGGCACTGGACTAGGTAATTTAAAGTTAAGTCCTGAAGCTGGAGTTGTGGCTCAGTGGTTGGAGTGCTTGCCTGGCATTACAGAGGACCTAGGTTCAAACCCCAGTACTACATTCACAACTAAGTGTCAAAGAAACAAAGGCCAGATGAAAAAATTAATAAAATTGATTTTCTCTCTCACTCTCTCCTTCTCTCTCTCTAAAAACAAAATAAATAAAATTAAGTCCTGTGCCCAATGTAGCAGTAATTTTCTCTGCTTCTGCTTTTGGGATATTAAAGAAATAAATCTTTTAATAATATATTCCCCAACACTACTAGTCTTAATTTGCCAATTAGTCACAAGGTAGTAATTTAGCAATTTCATTCAATAAGAAAGCAATGGTAGTCTTAACAAAAATGAGTGATTGCTTTTCACTCGAGAGAATTTAACTGGCCTTTTCCAGAGGCAGACTGACTCATAGATCAATGATGCTAGACTATACTGTACACTACTTATATATATCCATGCTTTTTTAAAAAAATCTACACATCTGATTTCACTCTAGCAAGGCCTTCAGAACACCTCTCATAGTCACTCTACCACCATAATTAATATTTAACAAATCTACTTCATTAATATATAACTTGTATCAATCATGCATTCATTACCTCGTTTTGCTTAAAATCTCTTAAATTTCATGCCATGTAAGTTTTTGAATTTCCAGGGCTTAATGTAACATCTAGAATTTTAAAAAATTTAATAAATATTAGAAGAATGAATTAAATGGTCTAAATTCACAAATCTCTGTCTAGATTCAATCTCTGAATAAATTAACTGACCTAAATCTCAAATCTCTGTATTCGTATATGACAACATAAATAAATAAAAAACATCGTATTAACCAAATAAAAAAACAAAATCATGTTATCTTAATAGATGCAAAAAATGTGTGTGATAAAATTGAACATTTCAATGATAAAAACACTACACAACTTTAGTAGAGAACAACCTCAAATCTTACATTTCTTCATTGGGTGATAGTTATATTAAATGTCTTAAATAACGACACTGGGTTGACAAACTGTACTTTGTAAAAAGCCTATATGTACTAACAAAATCTATTACTTTTGTTTTCCCTGGAAATGACAACAGTTCAATGGTGGTTATATCAAATAGATAGATAGATGATGAAGGATAGATACACAGGTAGATAAATACCATGTAAAGCTAAAATTAGAACAATATTTCAACACATTTCTGCATGTGGGAATGCACTCTTAGAAGAGAGACTGTCCTGGTTAACTGTAGATATGCTGAAGCTGGGAGTTACTTTGCAAGTGAAGACGGACTGTGAAATTTCTCCTAATACCACTGAGAAAAGATCTCAGAATCAGAGACTTCTGATTTAGCTATAGATCTTAATTGTGATTGGAAGCTCAGTTTCTCCAGTAGTCCTACATGTATGTTGAAACTCTACTTGTCTTTTCTTTTCTGTTAATGTATTCAAAATATAGATTTTGCTTTTATTTTCATCCACAAATGAATCAAGATTGCCAATTGTAGACATATTATCAGGTAAACAAAAAAATCATCTTTTTCTGGAATTAAATGACATTTGCAAAGTATGTAAACCTAATATGTCATCATTCCATAAGAGTGGGGCAATGCAGAAAAAGAATTTCAAAATCAATAGTTTCACTGCTATGACATGGTAACTGCTAACATTTTTTGAATACACCGCCAGTCATATTTTGTATAGTCATTTATAGCCACACTGTGTTGATCCACACTAAGGTCTATCCACATATACTAGTAAAATGCCATAATACACACTACTCTGTTGTGACCCTTTTTTAAAAAAAACCAAACTATTTCATGATCATCTTTAGGAATCCAATTGCTCAATGAATCTATTCTTTTTTTTTTTTAAGAGAGAGGGACAGTGAGAGAGAGAGAGAGAAAGAGAAAATCAATTTTATTTAGTATTCATTTGGCCTTCGTTGCTCCAACATCTCTTTGGGTACATGGTGCTGGGGTTTGAATCTGCGGACTTGTGCATGCAAGGTTGTGCATGCAAGGCAAGTGCCTTAACCACTGAGCCAATGCTCCATCCCAAGTCTATTATTCTTAATAGATCTGAAGTTAGAAATTATTTCTTTGACAATTTGTGGCTTTTGGGAAATCTTTAAAAATTGTATCCTTTACTAGTTCAAGACCAGCCCCAGAAGCTTAGACAGACTCCTAGTAACTTAGTGAAACCTTGTCTCAAAATAAAGAATTAAAAATGGCTGAGTTTATAGCTTAGAGGTAAAGCACCTCTGTGTTCAATCCCCAGTACCACCAAAATAATTTTAATCAAATTTAAAAATCTGTATACTTCTATAAGATTATAGAAATAATTGACTACATTTTCTGTACTGGTTGCATAGATTATGTTTTGTGTTTAATTAATTCAGCTCATCTGGAGATTTTTTAAAAATATCTGAACCTCTGGTAAATTTTTGCCCCTATATTTATCACAGAATTATACACAAAATAACACTGATTCAAAATACTAATTCTTATAAACATTCCATTTTGACATTTGCTATTTTATTACTTTGCTATGTTTATTTATTCTATAGTAATATGATATTTTATGAACTGCAAATTTATAATATATCATGCTATCTGGAAAGAAAAATCCTTCTGCAATGATTTGAATTTTTCAACATTTTTAGCTATTTATAAAAGTATTTTCATTTATTCTAATTTTTGATATTTCGAGGAGGAGAATTTAAATAATTTGTGGGGAATT
>PVKS010010531.1:0-59784 GCA_004027875.1 Aplodontia rufa | reverse complement strand
TATTCTGGGTTTCTTATTGTTCCAAATGATTTTGAGAATTGCTTTTTCTATATCTACAAAGAACGACATTGGAATCTTGATGGGGATTGCATTGAATCTTTACAGTGCTTTTGGCAGAATGGCCATTTTAATTATATTAATTCTGCCTAACCAAGAGTGTGGAACAACTTTCCATCTTCTCAGGTCTTCTGCAATTTCTGTTTTCAGTGTTCGATAATTTTCATTATAGAGGTCTTTTACTTCTCTTGTTAGATTAATACCCAACTATTTTATTCTTTTAGAGGGTATTGTGAATGGGACCAATTTCCTAATTCTTCTTCTTCCCTATTGTTTTTGGCACACAGGAAAGCTATTGATTTATGGGTGTTGATCTTGTAACCTGCTACTTTGCCAAATCTGTTCATAAACTCTATCAGTTTTGTAGTGGAGTTTTTTGGATCTTCCAGATACAGGATCATGTCAGCAGCAAAAAGCTGTGGTTTGACTCCCTCTCTTCCTTTTCTTACCCTTTGATTTCTTCCTCCTTCCTGATTGCTCCAGCCAGGCTCTTGAGGACTATATTGAATAAAAGTGGTGAAAGCAGGCAGCCTCGTCTTTTTCCTCAGTTCAGTAGAAACTCTTTGAACCTTTCTCCATTTAGTATTATACTGGCTGAGGGTTTGGCATGTATGGCCTTTACAAAGTTAAGTTCCTTTGATCCTTATTTTCTCTAGAGTTTTAAGCATAAATGGGTGCTAGATTTTATTGAAGGCCTTTTCTGCATCTATTGAGATGATCCTATGATTTTTGTCCTTAATTCTGTTTAAGTGATGAATTACATGTGTTGATTTGTATATGTTAAACCAGCCTTGCATACCAGGAATGAAGCCCACTGAACATGATGAATTATTTTCTTGATGTGTTTCTGAATGCAGTTTGAAAGAACCTTATTAAGGATTTTTGCATCGATATTCATGAGGGATATTGTCTTTAGTTTTCTTTTTTTAATGTGTCTTTGTTGGGTTTTGGTATCAGAGTTATGGTTGCTTCATAAAGTGTTTGGGAGAGTTCCCTCATTTTCAGTTTCTTTGAATAGCTTCATAAGGAGAGGTGTTAGCTCTTCTTCAAAGGTGTGGTAAAATTCTGCCGAGAATCCATCAGGTCCTTGGGTTTTTGGAAGACTTTTAATTGCTGTATGGATTTTGGTGCCTGTTATTAGGCTGTTTAGGATTTCAATTTCATCCTGTGTCAATTTGGACATGTTGTATGTGTATAGAAATTTGTCCATGTCATTCAGATTATCTGATTTAGAGGAGTATAGTTTTTCAAAATATGTTCTGATAATCTGATTGATTTCACTGGGGTCAGTGGTGATCACCCCCTTTTCGTTGGTGATTTTGTTGATTTGCTTTGATTCTCTCCTTTAGTTAGATTAGCTAGGGGTCTGTCAGTTTTTTTTTTTATTGAAGAACCAGCTCTTTGTTTCATCAATTCTTTTTATTGTTTTGTTTTGTTTTTGTTCTCAATTTCGCTGATTTCAGCTTTGACTTTAATTATTTCCTGTCTTCTGCTGGCTTTGGGATTAGACTCTTCTTCCTTTTGTAGAGATTTGAGTTGGAGCATAAGCTTATTTGTTAGGAATCTCTCCTGATTCTTAATGTGGACACTCAGTGTAATAAATTTTCCCCTTAAGAACTTTCATGTTGGGGTTGGGGATTTAGCTCAGTGGCAGAGCACTTGCCTATCATGCACAAGGTCCTGAGTTCGGTCCTGAAAAAAAAAAAATAAAGAATGTTTTCATGCTGTCCCAGAGGTTTTGATATGTTGTGTCCTCATTCTCATTCTCTTCCAAGAATTCCTTAATTACTGTTCTCATGTCTTCTTGGATCCATTCTTCATTTAATAGGATGTTATTCAATCTCCACATATATGTGTGTTTTATGTGATGGTTTTTGCTGCTAATTTATTAGGGTTGTGGCATCATGGTCTGCTAGGATACATGAAATAATATTTACTTTTTTATATTTCCTGAGATTTCCTTTGTAAACTAGTGTATGATCTATTTTGGAGAAGGGTCCATATGCTACTAAGAAGGTATACTCTGCCCATTTGGGGTGGAATATTCTGTAGATGTCTATTAAGTCTGTTTGATTTATGGTGTTGTTTAGACTGGAGATCTCTTTATTGTTTCTTTGATGATCAGTCTATTGGTGATAAAGGAATGTTAAAGTCTCCCAGTACTATTGTGTTGAAGTCCTTAAGTGGTTTTCTAATTTGGAGTATTTTTTCCACATAGTTGGGAGCATTGATGTTTGGAGAGCATATATTTACTATGGTTATTTCCTCCTGTTGTATTGTTCCCTTTACTAGGATGTAGTGGCCTTCTTTATCTCTTTTGATTAATTTATTTCTGAAATCCACTTTGGCAGGTATAAGAATTGCAACTCCAGGTTGCTTTCTTGGGCCATATGCCTGGTAGATTTTTTTTCCATCCTTTCACCCTTAATCTGTGGGTGTCACTGGCTGTCAGGTGAGTTTCCTGTAGGCAGCATATTGTTGGATTTTGTTTTTTGATCCAATCTGCTAGTCTGTGCCTTTTGATTGGTGCATTGAGACCATTCACATTTAGTGTTAGAATTGTTATGTGGTTGTGATTCCTATTCATTGTGTTTTATTAGTAAATTCTGTGCTGTCTTTAGTTGTCTGTTGATAGCCAGTACCTTTATTGAATTTCCTCTGATTGTGGGTTTTGAGGAATATTAGCTTGTACTTGTGTCTGGAGTTTATCTTTGAGAATTTTTTTGTATTGCTGGCTTTCTGTTCACGAATGCAGCAGTTTTGTTCCTATCATGAAAAGTTCTTATTTCCCCCTCAAATTTGAAGCTGAATTTGGCTGGGAATAGTGTTCTTGGCTGCATGTTGTGTTCATTCAGGCATTGAAAGATCTCCTTCCAAGATTTTCTCACTTCCAGAGTCTGAACTGAAAAGTCAGATGTGAATCTGGTTTGCCTCTGAATGTGATTTGATGTTTCTCCCTTGCCACTCTCAATATTGTTTCCTTGATTTCCCTGTTGTCCATTTTGAATATGATGTGTCTTGGTGCGCTTCTCATTTGATTAGGCCTATTGTGTGTCCTGTAAATGTCTTGGATGAGCATATCTGATGCTCTTTATATATGGGCAAAATTTTCTTTAGCAATTCCTTGAGAATGTTCCTTATTCCATTCATTTGTGTTTCAATATCTTTCTGTATCCCAGTTACTCTTAGATTGTTTCTTCTCATTTCATCTCAGACAGTTTGAAAATTCTGTTCGGGTTCTGAGTTTTTTTTTGTTTTCTTGTCATCCATGTGCTCTACCTTGCTCAGCCTCTCCTCAATGTCCGAAGTTCTTTGTTCAAGAGCTGAGGTTCTGTTTTCTATAGAAGTTCATCTGTTATTAAATTCTTCCATAGGTCCTCTTATGTCATTGACTGCAGATTTTAGCTCTGTTACTTCTTTCTTGCGTATGTCTATTTCTTCAGTAAATAGAGTTTTTCATCTCTTGATTTTTCTCACTTAGTCCTTTCATTATAGGTTCCTTTAGTTCATTGTTCCTTTTAGTAATCAGATCGTTGATGATTTTTTCAAGGTTTTCATCTTGACCTCTGTGTCATCCTTTTTAGGGGAATTTTGGGTTTGAGGTGAACCTCTCCTTGTTTGATTCTTCATTTTTGAGGAGCTTCTACTGGATCTCTGAATTGAGATTTCCTGAGGGGAAGGTAGGCAGTTCTCCAGGTGGTTTTTCCTTGAAAGTCTAAAGGGTCAGATCAGCCACCAACTCTTTGATGATCAGCTTCTTCCAGATGCTGTTTCTGCCTGGGTCCTCATGTTGCTCTACATTTTGCTTCCAGGTTCCAGGTTGCAAACCTGACTCTACTGGAATGTGGGGCATCAGGTGGGTGGTGCTGCTCCAGGTTGGGTTCCTCCCCTGGTTGGTCCTGAGCAGTACAGTACCACTCCCAATTTTTTTGATGTATGTCAAAGACTGGAAAAGGGTAGGTTATTGTTCTATGCAAATATGATGTAGTTGATGCACTATCTCCAAATGGTTGAAACTTCCAGCTCAGTTTTTGGTTTAGGTCTCAAGGTGATATTTCAGAACCTATCATTATTCAAGAGAGAAACTGGATTGTAGTCAGCATTTTCCATTTAAAATGCTAACTCCTGAAAGTGCATATACCTGTTGTCGTTTATAAGAAGTCATACTACTTTAATGTTGCTGCCTTACTACGGTTTTCAATTTTTGTTTTATGTATGTACTGATAATTTTTGTACTGTAGAAAATAATTTTAATACTCTCCAGTAACTTAAAGTTACCTGCAACTGTAACAATAAATGGAATGAATTATATGTGTTCATTTTTCAAAGATAATTAAGTAAAATATATGGGAAACAGTAGACTCTACTGTATGGAAAATGACTAATCAATAAAATAATTTGGTATAATTGTTCACAGGACCAATACTACAAAAGTAGTGTTCCTTTTTTGAAGGAGTTAAAAATCTATCAATATGCGTAAGGCCCTGGTTTTGATCCATGTAGATATAGATAGTATATGTTTGGTTTATTCCTTTTTTTCAATATTCCTGTGTTTACCAAATTTGAGTTTTAAGTTTTGGGTACTACAAAATAATTACGAATTGTTTGGAGGTATTTTTTAAATTCTCTATTTTAAAGTATTCATTGAAGCCTTCAAAAATATCAGTTTAATAAATTTTTCAAATTTCTTTTTGCACTAAAATACAAAGATGACCTAACAGCCACTTGTGCTGATCTGTTTTCAATTTTATTTATTTATTATTTTTTAAGAAAGAGGGACAGTGTGAGAGAGAGCAACAATTTTTATTTTGGTTTTCATTTGGCTTTCTTGTTTGGAGACCTGGTTGTGTACGTGGTGCTGGGGTTTAAACTTGGGTACTTGCGCATGCTGGGCAAGCATCATAAGCCCCGTAACCACCAAGCCACTGCTCCAGCCCCTGTTTTCAGTTTTTTACATTGTATGAAAGTAAACATTATGAATATTTTTATTACCCTGATACTAACATAGATAAGATTTTTGTTTTTCAGGTAGTATTGACAGTATGTAGTAGTAATTTCATTATCGCATGGTGGTACTTAGATGACGTAGTTTCTTGTAAGAACCAAGCTCATATTTAGTAAAAATGTGTTGTTGGTTGCATTTGCTTGTTGTCTCCACGTGTCTGTTGTATC
This sequence comes from Aplodontia rufa, assembly GCA_004027875.1. NCBI lineage: Eukaryota > Metazoa > Chordata > Mammalia > Rodentia > Aplodontiidae > Aplodontia > Aplodontia rufa. The sequence continues at coordinate 54,555 of PVKS010010531.1, read as the reverse complement.
AATGTATACACTATAAATAAAACTTTTATTGCACTTTTGAAAACAGATAAATTCAAATCTGAGCCTTAGAATCTGGCCAGATAACTCTTGAGTTATCTGTTAGTATAAACTAAAGATGCAGTTTTCTTAAAATGAGATGAGTGTGTTATGAATTCCGGATATTCTATTAATCTCCTTTTTAATCTTTATCTTAAATTTTCTCATAGATATTTTGTAATTCTGAAATATTTTTAGCTAATGTTTTGCAAATTTATGTATGAAATATAATTTATCAAACATTTGATTTTTCTTTTTACTTAGCATACCTTGAAGATAGTTTCATATCTTCAAAATATGAAGATATAAAAAAATCTTTATTTTGTATTTTGTGTATTTGTTATAGTATGATTTATTTAATGAGTTCCCTATTGAAAACGCATGATGAAAATTCTTCCATTTACTTCCTGGTACATAAATGGTTTGATTTTTAAATTTAAATGTGGGATCTTTTTGCAGTATGTCTAGTGCCGGTTCTGAGGTATGGATCCAGTTAGGTGTTGGCTTTTATTGAATGGCTATACAGTTCCCTCAGCATCATTTATTTAATAATCTAGACTTTCCCTCTCTGTGATGTCTGCTATGGTGCCTTTATCACTGTAGTTACTTCCACACGTTCTGGTCTGCTCTGGAGGTCTCCACATACCGGTGCCATCTATATATTGTTGTAACCACCTTTTTTGTTGTTTTGACTGAACAATCTTACAAGGACAATTTTAGGAGGAAAAGGTTTATTTAGGGGCTCATGGTTTCAGAGGTCCTAGTCCAAGGAAGGCTGACTGTATTCCTCAGGGCTCAAGATGAGGCTGTACATCATGACTCCAGGGGGCAGGGAGCTCAAGGCATCACACCAGATAGGGAACATGTACCCCAAAGGCACACCCCCAATGACCCCTCCTCCAGCCACACCCTACCAGCCTACATCTTCCAGTTAATCCCTTTAACTCACTAATTAGGTTAAGGCTTTGATAACCCAATCACTGCACCTCTACCTTCCCAAAATCTTACACATGAGGTTTTGTGTGGGATACCACACATTCAGACCATAACGCGTATTCTTTAATGACTGCAAGTTAAAAACAGTGTTTATGGATGGGTAGGGCATCTCATTCAGCCACAATATACACTGCTCTTTTTCAAAATTTTCCTTTTGTTTATATTTTTTCACTTGAGCTTCGTAATTACCTTATTTTGTTAAAAAACAGTCACTAATATTTCTGGACATGTGAAATTCAACAGATGTGGTGTTGACATCTTACAGTGTTGAATCCTTTTATCTAAGAACATGATTTTCCTTTCCATTTGTTTGAATCTTTTGTGCAATTCTACAGCTATATCCTTTCTTTAAAGCTAAAATAATGCACAATTTATGTTACTTAAATATCAAATTTGTTTCCTTTATATTAAATATGTTAGTATTTTGACTTATCATATGTAATCTGAAGATTAAAATGTTATACATTCTAGGCTTAAAGTTTTTTTTTTTTTTAAACAACTTTATTTTTAGTTTTTCACATGGCTTCAGTAGCTCCAACACTCAGCTGTGCACGTGGTGCTGGGGTTGGAACCCGGGCCCTCGCGCCTGCCAGGCAAGTGCTGAAACCTCTGAGCCACCGCTCCAGCCCCCGGCTTAAAGTTTTAAACAAAATTCAAGATGAGAATTTAAAAATCTCTGTACTTATTAGACATACTATATTTTTACATGAAGATTGTAGATACTTTTTTATTAAGAAATTTATTTGTTGAACAATCAAAAATGCTTCCAACGAAGCTATATATAACACACATATATACAATACATATAACATATATATGTACTATATATAAAACAGATATATACACTATATATATATTCTGAAAATTAGATTTACCCCCTAGAGCCCCCCATCCCACCCTTATACCTCCCCCTCCCCCCTCTTTCCTAATACATCTCTATGAATGCCTTAGGTTGTATGTCACTACACCTTTTCTGGGTTTAGTACGTGAGAGTTGACCTCCTTACACACTGGCCAGGGTCTAGCTCCAGCTACCACAGATGAGTGAAGACATTCGACCCTTGGTTCTCTGGGTTAGGCTGACTTCACTCAGCATGATTTCTTCCACAGCCATCCATTTACCTTCAAAGGGTGCAATGTTATTGTCTCTAATTGCTGAGTAGAACTCCATGGTATGTATGTACCACAGTTTTTGAATCCATTCATCTAGTGAGGGGCATCTGGGTTGTTTCCATAATTTAGCTATTGTAAACTGAGCTGCTATTTTGCCATCTCACTATAGTGTGCTGATTCTAAATCCCCTGGAAAAATACCTAGAAGAGGAATAGCTGGATCATATGGTGGGTTCATCCCTAATTTTTTGAGGATTCTCCACACTGCTTTCCAGAGGGGCTGTACCAGTCTGCAGTTCCACCAACAGTGTGCTAAGGTACTTTCTTTTTTAAAGAGAGAGAAAGAGAGAGGGAGGGAGAGTGAGAGAGAAGAGAATCAACCGTATTTAGTTTTTCATGTGGTTTTTGTTGCTCTGATGCTTAGCTGTGTGTGTGGTGCTGGGGTTTGAACCTTGGTCCTTGTGTGTTTGACAGGCAAGTGCCATGACTACTGAGCCGCTGTTCTGACCCTACCAATGTGGAATCTTTTTTTTTTTTTTTTAAATAGAGAGGGACAGTGAGAGAGACAGAGAAAGAGAGAAACAACTTTATTTAGTTTTTCACATGGCCTTAGTTGCTCCAACTCTCAGTTGTGTATGTGGTGCTGGGATTTGAACCCAGGTCCTCGTGCTTGCCAGGCAAGCGCCAAAACTGCTGAGCCACCGCTCCAGCCCCCCAATGTGGACTCTTGAGTGCATCACTTATGTATACTTCTGTCACCATTCAATGTGTATTTTCTATTTGATTTCATCAAATAATTTATTGATTCTTTCTACCAATGTGTCTTATTGTAGGAACTTGGCATAAAGTGTTGAACAAGCCACAGGTCTGTGTGAGCCACTGTCCATGCCTGTGCAAGTTTCATATCACACATCTCTTGAGGGCACTTGACAGTGTTCTTCCCTCACAGGGATGCTGGGTGGGAGTGTCATGAGTGGGTTCTTTTTCACATGCTTGGTTTTCCATATGCTTCCTAATTCCCCCCCGTGTCCTATTCTCCTCGACTGTACTCACTGTGTGGCATGGAAAAGGTTGCTATGAAAAATGTGAGAAATGTGTAAGGTAACACAGATTGAGGGGTAAGCCACATCTGTGGTGAGCTTCCTAAAGATGTAACAGAGAGAGAGAAAGCATACTGGAACATTTCTGGAGTTGCCACTTCTATCTTGAAGACTTACTGTTGGCGGAGATTGTAATTCTTCTTTCCCTTAAATCATGGCTTTTAGGACTCTCAGTACATCCTCTTAAGTCTTACTAATGACCCTGCAATAAGCCCCGTTCACCCTGAGCTGCATGTGTCTTCTGTTTGTCATGCATCTGACACTGACTCATAATGCCCTTTCCCCTCTCCATCTAATCTTTGTATTCCATGAACAGAACCTTATTGAGTGTATACATCATGTATTCCTGTGGGTATTTTTTTCTTTTTTCCTTTTGGTGCATTCTAGTCCCATAGTTTTTATAATTTTCTATTGACATACAAGATATATACTAGAAAGTTAACAAACTGAACACATCCATGTAACCTATTGAAATTGTTTTACTAATGATATACCTGAGAAGTTCAATATTACCAGCTTTCCAGGAGACTCCTTCGATGCCCATAACCAGTCCCTACCCTGCCAACAGTAACTAGATTGCTGACTTCTTTTGTCTGTTTGAGCTACATGCAAGGACCCATATAGAATATATGTATTTTTTGTGCCTAGCTTCTTCTGCTCAATACTTCAAGTTTATGAGACTCATCACCGTTGTTTCATATTGTTGCAGTTTATTTATTCTATTGTCACTATTCATTTGGAGCTGTTTATAGTTTGGAGATATTATAAGCAGCCTGCTGTGGACATTTTTATATGGTTCTTTTGATAAATGCACATTTGCATTTTTGTTGAGCATATGCCTCTATCAGGTTTTTACGTGGTGTCAGGTAAGACACATATAAGGGTAGAATAGTCCTATATATGTTCCTGGAACCAGCAGAACTTAACATTTCAGTGACATTCAGATAATCTGTGTGTGTGTGTGTGTGTGTGTGAATGAAATGAGTATGTGTATGCTTATGCATATCTATATACATGCATACATATTTATACTCAGCTTTTAAAAAGTGTATTTTCATATATCACTGCTTTTTCAAGTAGAATTTAATTTGTACATGTAATTACTGAAAAACAAGTTCTCAAATTTTTCTAAAGCATTTTGGAATGTTCTTGAATGACATTTTTATTTGAAGTCAACTCTGAATACTAGTGCTGTTCAGCAAATGTTTACCATCTGGTTATTGAAAGTCATTCTGTGAAATTATTTATTTATGTAGAAAGCAGTACCTCTTCTTTGCCTGCCTTTATCTATATAGTTTTGTTTAAAACGAGGAAATTTGTGAAATAGTTTTGTGGTATTATTTTCCCAGAAAACTGATGTATAGCTTTTTTGAAAGATAACTTTTTGCCAAATATGTATAGCATTTATAATCTACTACTACAGTGGGAAAACAGATTATTTACCCCTTAAGTTATATTTCTAAATGAGTTATATGTTTAAGCAGGAGTTGAAGAACATTCCTATAAGGCATTTTTAAATCTCCTTCGTTTATCTTTGATTGCTTGTTTGTTGTTATAAATCAACATTTATAATATTAGTTGGAACAGGAAGATTAATCTTCAAATAGGAGTGCCTTAAAATAATTAAAACTGCAAAGTTATAATGAGAGTGTTTTGTACTTTTATTTATTAGGGACTAATCTTAACAGAAGACTTAAATAGAATACTAAACAATTTTCTGCTTATTCAAGAAAGGAAGGGACTTTATTTTGATTAGGTTTTTTTTTTTTTTTTGTTGGAGTGCTGCCTCCTGCAAAATTTAGATGAAGTTACATTAACAGCAACTTGAATTTTGAAGTTTTGGTAGAAAGGGATTGCTAGGTTAATTTAAAGTGTAGCTGAATAGTATAATGCTAAATTTAGTTTCAGATATTGCCAGTGTAAGGAACTATATGGCTTGTTCACTTTGTAAGGTTGGTGAGAAATTTCTCAAGGAATTAATAGTGATATTTACTATAAAATGGGAAAAATTGAATTAAGGAACTATCTAGAAAGAAGTTGAAAGGAAGCCTGTAAACTTGAATACTAAAAGATTTCTTTGACTAACAAGTGAATGCAAACATCTTTATAAGGTCAACTTGATATGAAATTTTGTTGTTTAGAAAACAAATGTTTGCTTCTCAGAAGTTGGGAGATTAATTGTAAATACTCTTCTACCACACTGAGTTGATAACAGGTTTTTAAATATTAAACATATAGTTTTTTAGAAAGGTATCTTCTTGCCAAATATGTGTAGTATTTATAACCTACTACTACATTCTAGGATAAATCAGAATTAATATGTATAGTATTTATAATCTACTACATTCTGGGATAAATCGGAATTGATCATGTTGTATGCTTTTAACGTATTACTTAAAGTTTATTTAGAATTTTTACCCCATGATTGTATGTCAGACTGGCTTATTTGGCATTTCTTTTCTTCTTACTGAAACACTTTTCTGCTGATTTTTGTGGCACCAGAAACACCTAATGATTTTCTACTGAATCGACTGCTCCTTTTCGATCTCCTTTGCTGAGTCCTCTGCACCTGGGTTTCTGTGTTTTAAGAGTTCCCCAGTTTAGTCCTTGACCAGCTTTTCTTCTCTATTTGCATCCTTTCCTTTAGGGAGCCTGTTAAGTTCCCTAGTGAAAGTACCATATACTGAGTGAGTCTTTATCTTTGGTCCAGGTTCCTCTGTTGCAGTCCTGAGCCCTTTATTCAGTATCTTCATTTTACTGACCTAATTTCTTAATATTGAACTTTGAAACTTTCAAAACATATTGTGAATGCATGTCCTTTATTAAATGTGTAATTTACTAGTATTTTTCATAATGTGTGGCTTGTCTTTTCATTCTTTTATCAGTGCCATTCTAAAGCACAGGGTCTTAATTTTTATATAATGTAATTATTGTTTGTCTTGTAGAGCATGAGTTTGGATGTCATACCTAAGAAATCTTTTGTGATCGAGCCTTGAATCATAAAAGTTTTCTTCTGGAAGTTATATAGTTTAGGTTTCACATCTAGGTCTAATATCTATGGTGTCTTTTGTAAAGTGCATGATACCATCTTGAATTTCATGGAATGAGGAAAATTTTTTCTGTTGAAATGTTAAGGCCCTTTCTTATTACCCTTATAATTGAAACTTATCATTATGATACTCAAGATTTATTCTAGGATGCAGTAAGACAGTAGCATTTTAAATTTTCCAGTAAAAATTACTCAGATGTTCATTTCAAATATGTATTCTGTTTTTTTCTTAGGATCATTTTTCATATCCATCTATTGTATCTTTTGTCATTCCTTCATATTTCTGATTTTCTTTCTCATGTTTTCAGTTGTTTGTCCTCCAACTATATTTTTATAACATCATTAATTTATATTCCTGCTCTTTGCTACTTCTGTTATAATGAGTTTTTACTCAGCACTGCATTTTTCCTTTTTTAAATCCTTTTTTATCTTTCTGAGCCCTGCTTTTAAACTTGTTTTATTTTTTGTCTTAGCTAATTCTAGGTCTTTACCCCCTATTTCAAAAGACTGACTTCTTTCACTTAGGTGCCTCAGACTTTTCCTGCTATTTTTTCCTGGGCATTATATCATTTTGATGCTAGGTTTTTCTTCAGTGTTTCTAGAATGTTGTTCTCTTTCCCTGGTTCTGCAATATTTCTCAGACTCCAGTTGGTACTTTCCTCCCTTATTACTCAGTCTTGAATAAGGCATATTTTATCAGGTGTTGTTTTATTTAATTAGCACACAGCTCCTATTGTGTGTACTTTTCTAAGGATATTAGTGTACTATGTATTTTGGGTATGGAATGTTCTGTCTCTCCCCCAGGTTGATTTGTATAATGGTCATATTCTTTTGAAGATCCACAGCTGGATAAAAATATTGGTCAGTTGCCAGTGAAGTTTTAGGTTTCTAGAAATATTGTCACCTATTGAAATTGTTTTACTAATGATATACCTTTTCATAAGCTATATTTTGTGTATTTGATTTTCTGGATGAATGTAAAATTTGTAATTATCATTGTATTTTGAGTTAAGATTTCATTGTTTTTGTACCCATCTTTTGTTTCTTTAGCTGTGAGGATTACAGCTCCCTGTATACAGTATACCAACATAATTTATCCATTACTCGCATCCAGGTGTTTTCTGGGAATTGCTGGCTCTAAGTATAAAACACCAAATAGATGTTAGTCAGAGAAAGGGCATCATCAAGGAAGAATCAAAACTACCAAATATTTCAGTATTTTTGAATCTTTCATTTGCTATAGAAGGTGTTTTCCTATCGCTGATTGTAATTCCTGAAACTAATCTACATTTACTTTTAGGTAGATTCCTACAGATATTTTGTTATTCATCTATTTCCATCCATTTTATGTTTACTAGAGATTCCTCCCAGGCTCTTCCATTGACTTGTCTATTCATCTCAGTTCTTATTGTTACTGGTATGCTTTATTTTCCTTTGTTCCCCCCTCTCTTTCTAGGTATTTTAGTGAACACATGGGGGACACTATTTGTGAGATGTTAGCCAGATGTCATTTTGTATTTGAAGGCTAGAACTTTTCTTACCCTGACTTTTTTTTGGATAGAATTCTTTTTGAAATGTGATATATATATTCCCATTCTCTTTATAATTGCATAATGAACAAATTTATGATAAGTTAGCATCATCACTTTTGGAATCAATTACTGTGATTTGCTGTAGATTCAATTATAGATTAGTTTGAGGGACTAAAATCTAAATACTCACTGACCTTTTCATGACTTTGAAACTTGATTTCTTAAAAAAAAAGAAAAGAACGTCCTTGATCTCAGCTTGCTTTGTGGTCTTTTGCTTTTTTTCAAAAGGATAGAGTGAGGCATGTGGAGCTGTATGACCTCCTGAGCAGTATAACACGGTTAGCTCTCTGCAAAATTAATAAGTGAATCAAAGGCTGACTCACCAGCTCCCAAATGGTTTTTTCTTGTACTCTAGGAAAATCTTCATATTCTCTGTTGCCATGAGTGTTCTTTGATTTTTCACACCATTGATTATATGCTTTATTAATATAATAGACCACAGACTACTCCTTCTGAGCTTTTATCCCTTCTTCAAAATTGTTGTTGGCAGTGTTTGTTCATGGAGTATATGGTGAAGCCTTGATCACCGTTTTTCAACCAACAATTGGTCTGTCTCCTCCTCTCCAGTCATCTATCACTAATTACATGTAAGGGTGTTTCTATTCTTGTGAATAGAACATTGTTTCTGATTTTATTAATGTCCTCTCATGCCCTCACCTTTTTGGATTTTCTTAATTTATATATTTATTGTACCAGTTCTTCTACCAATTCTTTGCTTCCTATTACAACTAATTGCATCTTTGTCCATTTAACTCAAGATTCCATTGACTGTGTTGGTCTTTTAAACATTTGTACGTGAGTCAATATCTATCTTAACCTTTTTTTCAACCTTCCCCCATTTCCTCTGACTTTCGTCCCCTCCTCCTCTTTGCTTTTATAGGTTTCTTTAAGGAATTGTTTTACTCACTGCCTCCACTTCATCCTCTACTCTTCAGCCCAATCCAGCCTGACTTCTTTCCTTGTGTTTTCAGAATTATTTCTCCCAGAGTTTGCAGTGACCTCCAGTCTCTCTATATAAACATATTTTTTCAGTCTTCTTTCCTTATGACATTTTCTTTCTCAGTTTTTGTGAATCAGATCGTTCTCTTGATTTCTTCCTTCCACTCAGTATTCTGTATGTTCTTGCCCCTCTTATGTCACTCTGGATTGTCTCCTTACACAGTCCTGTTAAAGGTGATAGCTTTAGTACCCATCATTCAGTACTGTCTTACAGCAGTTTACAAATAGTTTTGGGCTGTTTGCTTAATACTGCTTATGGCACTTTTTACTATGTGATTTCTTAAAATCTTTTATAAATGTACTTTTTACTTTTTAAATTCCACTTTTAAATTAATTTTATTCAGATTTCCAGGATTTTGTATATAAACCATTTTCCCCTTGTTGTTTTCTCCTTTTATGGCTCCCGTTGCTTCTTTTGTACATTCTCTTGTCCATTGTGATTATTTCCTGTTCAGGTGCAAAGCTCTCCAGCAGGTTGAGTCATTCTGCTTGTATATTTAGCTTGATCTATTTAATGTTTTCAAAATTTTTAATTTATTGACAACATTATAAAATCAGGAAATTCTATTTAGATTTTAGATTTCTGGTTTCTCCTGAAATAAGTTCTGGAAAAACTGAGCCATTTTCTGTCAAGCAAGGCAACAAGTAGTTGAAACATTGGATAGTGTTTGGATTAGGTCATAAAGACAGATACAATCTCTTTCAAAGAATCATTGCAATAGAGACTACATTATCTGTTAAATGAGCAATTAAATTAGAAGTCAGTAATAAGCATCAGAATTTTTAAACACTCATGTTTGAAAACTTAAAAATTCTACTTTTAAAGAAAATTACTATCACCTCAAAAAGCTAGATAGAGCAAAAAGTAAATGGGAAAAATATACAAAATAATACTAAGAGTAGAGAATGAAATTGGAAACAGTGTAGAGAATCCCCAAAACCAGTCTTAAAGAAATTAATAAATTAGGTGGTTTCTATTAGTGGTCCAGAAAAGTCTAAATGACAAAGATTAAACAACATGGAAAGAACAAGAATAACTCAGGAACATAATTACATACGTGATGTTTAGTGTTTGGCTTACTCTTCTCATTTGTGTTGCCTGGCCAATTTCAGCTAAAGATGTTTCTTTTTCTTTCTTTTTAATGGAGGGGAAATTCATGTAATATAATCATTTTCAACCAAACAGTTTAGTGACATTTGGTGCGTCCATTAAGTTGTGCAAATACTACCTCTCTCAAGTTCCAAATCATTTTTAGCACCATGTGCCCGTTAAGCAGTTAGTCCCCACTCCCCGTCCCCTCCTACAGCCACCTACTCATCCAGTCTCTGTGGATTTATCTTTTTTGGGTATTTCACATATATGGAATCATACATTGTGTCTGAATTTTTTTGTTTGATTGATATTTTTGGAGTTCATATACATCGTGGCATGTATTGTTATTTCATTTTTATGACTGAACAATATTATCTAGTATGCATAAACACATTTTTTTTATCCATCCATCTGTTGATGGACATTTTGGGTTGTTTTTACCTTTTGGCTGTTATGAATATTCTGCTATGGATGGTTGTGAAAAATTGTTACCTGGAGTATCTCTTTTCAGTTTGTTGAGTTTTACGTACTTAGTTAGGGGTGGAATTGCTGGGGCAACTAGCTCTTCTGTGCTTTAGCATGGTTTTTCACTAATGCCCTGGCCTTTGCATGCTTATTTCCTTTTACCTGGTTGTAGCTACTGCTGTCGCCCATGGAAGGAGAGTAGTCTTTGAGAATTATGTAAAGGGTTTCCAGGCAGTTGACAAGTACATTTTTTTTTGTAGCATGCTAATCTAGTCGAGAATTCAAACCATTGATCAGTTATTGGTTGGAGCCCAATTATAGAATTATAAAATTATAACTAAGAGAATATGGTGTTTTTGCGTGGTATTTCTATCAAGGAAGAGTAAGCAATTAAGTTGGGACAGTTGCATTGTTTTACTTTATGAGTATTATGCCTGTATCTTTTATGCCAGGCTTCATGAATAAAATTCTTCTCTACTAATTGATACTGAAAGTTTTCTGTATCCATCCATCTATAATTATAATATAAAATAGTAATAATAATAATAAAATAGGAAAAAATACCCCCTTGTGCCTTGAGAGTTACAGTAGAATTTGTTAGGCTATTTTACCCGGGACCATTTTGTAGTTATGTTATTATCATTATCTTTTTCAATACATCTCATTTAAAGACTTGTTTCCATTGTTTTTTCTTATATTTCTGAAAAATCAGAAAATTAGTGCCAATGACAGTGATAAGAAGCCAAGTGTTAGAAACAAAATACACTTTGAGACAAGATAGAAATCATCTGCCATAATGAAAAACAGTATTTCCTTAGCCTTTTTTATATTCCCATTGGACTTAAACCTGTGTGTTAAGCTGTAAGGGAAAAGAACAAACTTAAGTTACGTATCTGAAATACTGCAATCACTTCCTCAGTAATAGTGACTTCTCATAGATATGTTGGCTATTAGCTATCAGGTACTTCGGCTTCCTCAGAGTCTCAGTGTTTTATCAGTAATATTTACATGAATTAACTTTAACCTAGTATTGATTTTAATACAAGGTCTCTTTCTGATGGAGTTCCCCAGTTGCATTCTGAATATAGTGGCTTATATGCATATACGTCCAGTAGATTTATTCCTGTTTTGTTTTGTCTTTGGAAGTGCTGGAGGTAATTATCAGCACTGTGCAGGGCAAGTGCTCTACCCGTGAGCTGCAACCCAGATCAAAATTTTTACATATCATAAAAGTCATCCAGAAGTTGGAAGAGAATAAGCTAATGTGTAGAGATGGAGAGTGAAGTGTGAATGTGAAGAAGCCTACGAGTCCAGTGGAACCAGAATTATAGTGGACTGGTGGTCCAGATTGAGGATGACCCCAAGTTCCCCAAAAAGTAGATGGTTGAAGAATTGGTAGCAGAGTGGCATATAATCAAAGTGACATTGGAGAAAGGCTACTTTCTGGAACAGTTCTTGTCAGTAAGCTAAATTTTGAAGGAAGGACAGACACTAAACTCTTGTAGAACAGAATTTTCCCACCAGAATGAAAAAGGTATTTTAAGGACATGAATTGGATAAGATGTTAGTGTCCACACATGAGGTAGGAACACAGCAAGCAAATGTGACTTTCTGGAAGAAAGACTTCATTAGATTATTATAAACAATAGATTAAAAAATGTTAAACATTTCCATCCTTGGAAAACATGCTTTTATTTCCTCATTGAATTTCTTTTATTCCTCCCTAAATCATAGTTCATGAAGTTTTATGTCATGAAATTTAATGACAGTCTTTTAAAATTGGTGACTGTTAAAATCTTAATCCCCTAGTTTTTTTATTACTTGATATAAAATTTATTCATTTTAGTTGTGGAATACACAAATGACAAGGAACTTTGAAGAAACTTTCCGTAATTTGAACCATATATCTCTGTTCTTAGTGAAAAATGAAAACACTCCAAAGGAGGTTTTATGTGGAGTAAACTAGGTCTGGAAGTGGTCTATATCTGGAGACCTAATGGCCTTTTGATGTCTGATGCTTTGATTTTCCCTTTTCTTTTTAAAGGGGTGCTATGTGATTATAATTAGAAACATTTCTAGTTCTTTACTTGAAAAGTTAATTGTTCCTTAGTTCACTCTATATGACTAACATGTCTTTTTGAATGGTGGCAGTGTGTGAAATAATTACTAAGGAGATTCACCATGTTTAGTAGAGAATGTTCCAATTCATCGTGAAAGCTTTATCACATCTGTAACATCTACTCATTCATTTTGAATGTTGTGCCTCTTGATGTGTTTATATATCTATTATATATTAAAGATGCTTCATTTTAATAATTTTTTAAATGCTTTACTGGGAATATTATGGTTGGTTTATCTTGCAACTGGAGCCATTATGTTTTAAGTTGGAAATTATGTTTAAATGACTAGACATCATTAATAAGAATTTAAATTTTGAGGGGTATGTGATACAGTTTTTCAATTTTTATTGATAAAAGCATTTCCATTATCTTGAAAAAATTATACCTGTAGTTTAGGAAGTTCCCCAAAACTATGATTTTCTTCTTACAAATAGTTTTCTTAAATATCAATGTGGTGGTTGGGGGAAGGACCCAGCTGTTCTCTTTTCTCCACTCTCCTTGCGCATCTGAAACCATTTTAGATCCAGAGCAGAGTCCAGCTTATTGTAAACATTCCTTAACTGCAGTGAACATGCTGACTTAACCCTCCAAGAAGCTCAATATAAAGCTTGAAGAGAAGGGAGAAATATGTGGTGACCTTGCTTGAAGTTGAGAGGAAATTTCTTTTCTATTAAGTGTTTCTTTGTAGATATGTCACCAGAGAGCTCTACATTTCTTCTCTTGAGAACACACTGCTTTAAATGAGAGTCAACACAATATGATGATCAGGAGGCCTCCTATTAACAGATTTGTGGTATTTTCACAATCAATTTAATTTGTAACATAATTTTAGTTTTGGATGGTTTCTTTAGGAATTGAGTTTGCAGAACCTGTTTTTAACAGTTCATCTATTTAGCTTCTAGAGTTTTATTACAATCAAAATTTCCTTTAGCAATGAAATGTGGTAAAATAAACCTAATTTTGGGAGGGGGAACAAAATAAGGGCATAATATACAGTAATACTTCATTTAGTGTTTTATAGTTCACAGAATGGTTTTAATATATATTCTCATAGGATTTCTGAAGAAATCCTATGATTGTGCTTTAAAGGGGAGGAATGAGGTTCAAGGAAGTGAAGCATCTGACCAGCATGCCTTAGCTGGGCTCCACCCTGGGCCTGCTGACTCCTAATTCAGTGCTCTTTTCCTGATGGAATACTGAGTTTGACCTTCTATGTCACCCGAGTTGTTTTCCTCTCATTCTTTTTAAATAACTTGATCCAAATTGTTTATAGATGGCAACATATACTAGATGTATCATTACTTTCTTGGGTTAACCCCTAATGGGAAATTCTTCCCACAGCTCTTCCACCTGCCTACCATGTTCTGTGGTGGACCACCTCCCTTTGTGTGCCTTGAGTCTAGAGGGGATATCTGATCCAAAGGCAGCCAGTTCATTTTACTGTGATATACAGAGAGCCTAAGTTGCACAGTTGATGGAGGTGCCAGGATTTGAAATTTTGTGTGTTTGACTCTAAAGCCTTTGTTATTTTTAATTTATTTTTTATTAGTGCATTATAGTTGTACATAACGATGGGATTTGTTGTCACATATTCCTAGATGCACACAATACAGAAATACAGTTTGGTCAATATCCCCCCCACCCCTCATCCCTGTACCTCCCTCCTCCCGTCCCCTGATCCCTTACCTCTCTTCTGGGTCCTATATTTTTCCTAAAATACCCAAATACAGTGACAAAATTCTTACACCTATGAAGAACATTTTTTATATACGTGACTATAGTATATACAGTGACGTACTTAAAACTGTTTGGAATGTGCCTTGCTTTATCTCAGTTCCAACATTTCCCTTTCTCCTCCCTTCCTATCATCCGTTGTTAGTTTTCAATATATTTGACAATTGGATTAAACATTTATATTTTTTTAAAGGCATGCAGTGTATCTTTTTTTTTAAGAGAGAAGAGAAAAGGGGGAGGGTTATGAATCAACTTTATTTTTTCATCTGAACTTTGTTTACCTGACACTTTATTGTGTATAGGTGCTGGGGTTTGAACCTGGGTACTTGTGCATGCCAGGCAAGTGCTCTCCTGCTGACCTCTAGACCAAAAGCCCTTATTCGTAACTGCTTTACTTCACTGCACTGCCCATCCTGTGTGGTCTCAGGGATTGGGAACTTGAAAAATGATAGACTAGTCCACTCGATGGAGAAGCTGAGAACCCGAAAAGTAACTATGATGAAGTTTGGCTAGGCCACAGCCACTGTGGGCCATATGGAGACTAAAGTTTTGAGTAATTATTTAAAGACCAGAGGAAAATGAAACAGGATGTGCCGAGAGAAGCAGAGGTGCTGTACAAATGTAGTCATGTGTAGAGGAGTGCAGTTATATCTTAAGAGACCCTTTGCTGAGACCTTGCATCTTTATACTGTACAGCCATTTTATTTAGTCAGTGTGTGTTGGAAGGCATTAAGATCTATTTAGTTAAAAGTTTATTTTAAAAATTGACTAATTGGGCTGGAGCAGTCACTTGGCGGTTATGGCGCTTGCCTAGCATTCATGAGTACATGGGTTCAGACCCCAATACCTTGCGTACAACAAAGAGAGCAATGAAAGCCATGTAGAAAACTACATAAAAATTGCTTCTGTCTTTCTATTCATCTCTTTCACTGTCCCTCTTTCTTAAAAAAATGGGTTAGCTGTTATTACAACATGCCTTTCTTTATAAACAGAAATTTTTCTTAGAACAAATAAAGGTGAACTTTAACATTCTTCCCTGTCAAAATTTTCACATAGTTTAATAAAATCTCAAGTAGTATGGGAATGGCCTGCTTCTATGTATTCCTTAGGAATTTTAAGGAAAATTATTTTGAAAGTAAAATTAATGATATTGCTGCTTATTTTCCCCTTATAATAATAAACACTTAGTACAAACTTGTGTAAAATCTGAAGATGTTGTAATATTTTTGATTTGAAAGTGGTTAGAGTTCAACAGATAACACCATTTTCCCTCTTAAATTTAGTACTAATTTGGAAAAATAGAAGAATCACATAGATGGAGTGTGCTTTAGGTGTGTGGCCATGAATCCTCCCCATATTAGGTTAAATGTACCTAGCAAGTCATAGCCAGAATTGGCCATAAGAACCCATGCAAAGCCAAGGAGGAGATATTCTGAGGACTGTC
Organism: Aplodontia rufa; assembly: GCA_004027875.1. Classification (NCBI taxonomy): domain Eukaryota; kingdom Metazoa; phylum Chordata; class Mammalia; order Rodentia; family Aplodontiidae; genus Aplodontia; species Aplodontia rufa. Next base: position 38,816 of record PVKS010010531.1, on the reverse strand, counting down.
CATTCCTGAAGAAGGGAAAGGAGCCAAACACTCAGGACCACTAGTTCAGTGTGAAAAGAGGAGCAGAGATTTCTTGTTTAAAGAGCTGAACTGTTTATTTTACTAGCCAGTTTTAGGGAAGTTACAAAAATTGCAAGTATACCCACCATGTTTGTTTGTTATCAGTTTCATTGATTTCAGGTTTGATCATAATTATTTCCTGTCTTTGCTGGTTTTGGGATTAGACTCTTCCTTTTGTAGAGATTTGAGTTGGAGCATAAGCCTATTTGTTAAGGATCTCTCCTGATTTTTTAATGTGGATCCTCAGTGCTATAAATTTTCCCCTTAAGAATGCTTTTGTGCTGTCCTAGAGGTCAATATGTTGTGTCTTCGTTCTCATTATTTTTCCAAGAATTCCTTAATTTCTGTACTCATCTCTTCTTGGATCCATTCTTCATTTAATAGGGTGTTATTCAATCTCCATATATATGTGTGTTTTGTGCCATGGTTTTTGCTATTAATTATTAGGGTTATGGCATCTTAGTCTGATACATGGAATAATATCTACTTTTTTATGTTTGCTGAGATATCCTTTGTGAACTAGAATATGATCTATTTTGGAAAAGGATCCATGTCCTGGTGTGAAGAAGGTATATTCTGAAAATTTGGTCTGGAATATTCTGTAGATATCTGTTAAGTCTATTTGTTTATGATATAGTTTAGACTGGCGATCTCTTTGTTGTTTTTTTGCTTTGATGATCTATCTATTGATGATAGAGGAGTGTTAATGTCTGCCAGTACTATTGTGTTGAGGTCCACAAGTGGTTTTATGCTTACACTAATTTCTCCACATAGTTGGGGGTGTTGGTGTTTGGAGTGTATGTTTACTATGGTTATATATTCCTGTTGTATTGTTCCCTTTACTAGAATGTAGTGGACTTCTTTATATTTTCTGATTAATTTATGTTTGAAATACACTTTTTTGGATATAAGAAGAGCAATTTCAGCTTGCTTTCTTTGGCTGTATGCCTGGTAGAGTTTTTCTCTCCTTTTACCCTTAATTTGTGGGTGTTTTGGTTGTAAGGTGGGTTTCCTGTAAGCAGCATATTGTTGGATTTTGGCTTTTGATCCATTCTACTCATCAGTGTCTATTGATTGGTGCATTGAGACCATTCACTTTCAGTGCTATAATAGTTATGTGGTTGTGGTTCATTGTCATTATATTTTATTACTAAGTTAATTGCTATCTTGGATGTCTATTGTTAGCGTGTACCATCATTGAATTTCCTCTCTTTTAAGGAATGTTTGCTTGTTCTTCTATCTGGAGTTTTTCTTTGAGGATTCTTTGTAATGCTAGTTTCTTTCAAAAAATGCTGCAAGTTTGTTCTTATCATGAAAAGTGCTTATTTCCCCCTTAAATTTGAAGCTGAGTTTTGCTGGGTATAGTATTCTTGGCTGCCTGTTGTGTTCATTCAGACATTGAATGATCTCTTTCCATGATCTCACTTCCAGAGTCTAAGATGAAAAGTCAGATGTGATTCTTACTGGTTTGCCTCTGAATGTAATCTGACGTTTCTCCCTTGCCCCTCTCAATATGATTTCTGATTTCCTTGTTGTAGTTTTTGAATATGATGTGTGTTCTTGAGTTTCTCATTTGATTAGGCCTATTGAGTGTCCTGTAAACTTCCTGGATGAGCATGTGACTCTGTTTTCATATGGGAAAATTTTTCTTTAACTATTTCATTGAGAGTGTTCCTTATCCCATCCGTTTGTATTTCAATTTCTTCCTGTATTCCAATTACTCTTAGATTGTTTCTTCTCATTTCATCTCAGACATTTTTAAAATTATGTTCATGTTCTGTGAGGTTTTTTTCTCTTTTGTTATCTGTGCACTCAAGCTTGCTTAGCCTCTCTTCATTTTGCGAAGTTCTTTCTTCAAGAGCTGAGGTTCTATTTTCTATAGAAGTTCGTCTTTTATTAAATTCTTCCAAGGTTCCTCTCATGTCGTTCATTGACTGCAGATTTTAGCTCTGTTACTTCCTTTTTGAGTATGTCTATTTATTTGATATTAGCATTTTTCATTTCTTGAGTTTTTTCATCTAGTCTGTTCTTTATATCTTCTTTTAGTTCATTGTTCCTTTTAGCAATCAGATCACTAATGATATTTTCAAGGTTTTCATCTCCATCTGTATGCTAGGCATGCTTTTCAGGGGAGTTGTTTTGAGGTGAAACTTTCCTAGTTTGATTCTTCTTCTTCTTCTTTTTTTTTTTTTTAAAGAGGGGACAGTGAGAGAGAGAGACAGAGAGAATCAATTTTTATTGAGTTTTTCATATGGCTTTCATTGCTCTGAGACTTTGTTGTGTACATGGTGCTGGGGTTTGAACTTGCGTACTTGTGCATGCCAGGCAAGCGCCACCATAACTGCTGAGCCTCTGCTCCAGCCCTGATTCTTCATTTTTGAAAAGCTTCTTCTTGGTCTCTGAATTGAGATTTCCTATGGGGAAGGTTGGCAGTTCCCCAGATGGATTTTACTTGAACTCAGAGGGTCGGATCAACCACTACCTCTTTGATGATCACCTTCTTCCAGTTGCTGCTTTTGCCTGGGTCCTTGTTTTGCTCCACCTTTTGGTTCCAGGTTCAAGGTTGCAGATCTGAACCTGGGTTGTCCTGAGCATCTACCATGTTAGGACCAGAGGAGGCCTGGGCCGGGGGCTGCTCCAGGCAGGGATGTTCCTCCAGTCTGTGCTGGGCATGTGCTTCAGCTGGGCAGGGGTTGCTCCAGAAGGGAGTCATAAACAGGGTGTCCTACATACCTGCTGGCTGGGACCAAAAGAAGCCCAGACTGGCACATGGGGCATCAGGTAGGCGGTGGTTGCTTCAGGTGGGGATCTTTGTGTGGCTGGTCCTGAGCAGGGGCTGCTCTGGATGGGGGTCCTACCAGTGGTGTCCTGAGTGCCTGCCGGCCAGAACTCAAAAATACCCTGAAAGGCCCACGGGGTGTCAGGTAGGTGGGGGCTGCTCCAGCAGGGATCTCATCAGAATTTACTTTACCATATTTTTTGTGTGTGTGTATAAAATGTGTATATATTCTGGATACTTTACCATATTTTATGAAGTGTTTAAATTAGCTCCATATTGGGATTCCTGCTGTAAATGTTTTTAAGTAAAACTGCATATCCAAAATTTTTTCAGTTGCTATTCCTGTTATAATTTATGCATTTTTATAATCTCAGGTCAACAAGGTTTTATTCTTTTGCTTCTAGAAGTTTTATAGTTTTAAATTTAGGGATATGATAAATTTTTGTTGCTTTTGTATGTGTTTGGAAGTGTGCATTGAAATTAGTTTTTTTTTCTCTTTCATTCACAATTCTGACTTTTTGTCCTATTAATATTTAGGGACTATATGGCAGTATAACTACTCTCATTTGTAATATTGTTAATTTGGATTGTTTCTTTTTTCTTTATCAGTCTGGCTGAAGGTCTGTGAATTTTATTGACCTCCTTGAAGGATCAGATTTTGATTCCATTAATTTTTACCTAATGTTTTTCTGTTCCTTTTTTATTACCATCTGTTCTAACTTTTATATTTGCTGTCTTCTACTTTTTAAGTGTTTAATTTGCACATTTTTAGTTTATTAAGGTGAAATCTGATGCCATTTTTGAAACATATTTTTTTCTAAAATAGAATTTAAGTGCATAAAATTTCCTGCAACCCAGCCTTAGTAATACCTCTCTAATTTTGAGATTTTGCTTTCACTTTTTTTTGTTCAAAATACTTTCTAATTTGTAATTAAATTTTTCTGTAACCCGAGCATTAAATAAAGTATTTTATTTAGTCTCCAATTGTTTAGGAATTTCTCAGAGATCTTTTTTGTATTGATCTTTAGCTTTACTGTAGTCAGAGAATATACATTGCATGGTTTGGTTTCTTTTAAACTTATTGAGACCTATTTTGTTTTCCAGAATACGGTCTGCTTTGGTAAATGTTCTATGTACTTTGAAATGATTGTTTATTCTGTTGTGCTTAAGTGAGACTTTATAAGTGTCAGTTGGGTCAAGTTGGTTGGTGCTATTCAAATCCTACTTATCCTTACTATTTGGCCTTTTGAAATCAATTATTGATAGAGAGGAATATTGCAATCTCAAGTGCAGTTGGGTTTACTCATCCTTGTAGTGCTATAAGTTTTTGTTTCTTGTATTTTGAAGTTTTGTGTTTTATTCATAAACTAACTCCTTTATCATTGTGAAATGACTTTCCTTTTTGGTAATATTCTGTGCTGTGAAATCTACTCTGATATTAATGAAGCCCCTCCACCTGTCTTCTGACTGATTTTGATATGTAATATCTTTTTTAATGCTTTTACTTTTAACTTGTTGACATCTTTATTTCTAAGCAGCATGTTGTTGGTTTATGTTTTTGCAACTAGTATGACAATTTTTGCCTTTTTTGGGATATGTAGTCCATTTACATTTAGTGTAACTCATAATATGTTTAATTTTAAATCATACAGTTCTTTCTTTTTGTCCTGACTCATTTCCTTTGCCATTTTTTCTGCCATTGGATTGATTTTTTTCTTTATTGGTTTGATAATTATAATTAATTGATTTGTTACTTAATAATTATTTTGAAGTTTAGATTATACGTTTTAAAGCTTTCATAATCTCCCCTCCAGTGGTATACTAGTTTATGTTTAAGAATCTTATAATTTTTCTTTGCCATTTCTCCTCTGAACTTTATTTTTCATACATTTCGTTTTTACATCTTAATAATCCCCATATTGCAGTGCTATTATTTTCATCTAAACCATGAGTTATTTTTAGAGACTTAAATAATACAAATAAATCTTATATTCTACCCTCGTAGTTACCATTCTTAGTCATCTTCATCATTTTGTGTGTTTCTATATTTCTGTCTGATATTATTATCCTTCAACCTAGAGTATTACCTTTTATGTTTTTTATAGTACAGGTCTCTTGATAATGAATTTTACATCGTTTGTCTGAAAATTCTTTGTCTTTGATTTTGGTGGATACTTTTGTTAGTTATGGGATTCCATGCGTCAGTACTTTAAAGTTGTTGTCTCAGTGTCTTTTAGCTTGCCTTTTTGCCTGAGAAGACTGCCATCATCTTTATTTTTGTTCCTTTATAACATGCTTTGTTCCCAACTATCTTTAAGATTGCATTTTCTTTATTACTGGTTTTTCAAAAATTGATTATTATGTAATGGTATAGTTTTCTTTATGTCTTGTGCTTGAAGTTATTTGAATTCTTGGATCAGTAGTTTTATAAAATTCATTCAATTCAAAAAGTCTTTTGCCATTATTTCTTCAAATGTTTTTATGTCCTTACCTTTCTCTCTTCTTTCATGAACTCTCTATACAGATATATTTGTGTTGCTTGAAATTATCTTCGATGCTATTTCTTATTTATATTTTTCCTTTCTGTGCTTTATTTTGCTTATTTCCGTTGGCATGTCTACAAGTTCGCTATTCTCTTCTCAGCAGTGTATAATCTGCCTTTAATTATCTGCATTGCATTTTCCACCTTACGTGTAATTTTCATCTGTAGCATTTCAGACTGGTCCACTTTTCCACAGCCTTTCACTTTTACATCTTTTCCATTTGTTATCCTTTATGCTAGAACACCCCAGTATTTTCTTTTATCCAAGCCTTCTCATCCTATTTAATTTAAATATCATGTACTTACATTCTGATTCCATGAGGTTTTGACCCAGTGCATAAACCCATCATATAATGTATTTCTTGCTTGTTCAACTAACTGAACATTTGTTATTGTTCATTCAAACATTTTTCTCTGCTAGTTTGAGCTCCCTTGGTGGAGAAACTGGGTATGACTAGTTCAGTTGTGTTTTCTCATCATTTTGCAAGGTATCTGGCACATGATGGGTAATTTCAGTGCTAATGGTAAATGAATTAATGAATATTGCATATAGTAGTTAAGCAGATGACTGAGCTGATTATTCTATACATGTAAAATGATGATTGGATCTTTAGAAATGTCTAGTATTAGGCAGGAAGAAATGTCTAAGGAAACATGGATTATATGTGTTGATTTGGATTTGGGTGTTTTTTTTTGTTTGTTTTTGTACTGAGGATTGAATCTAGGGCTTCAGGCATGTGAGTCAAGCACTCTTATCATTGAGCCACATCCCAAGCCCAAAGGTCTGGATCTTAAACCTAACATAAATCTATGTAAAATTTTTCATGCACTTGTCAACAGAATGCATGCTTTTTACAATCAGTATAAGTGATTATTTTGTTATACCTCAAAAATATGTAATCCTGTCTGAATAAATCTCTTGCCCCTGCTATATTCATTTTCCTCTTGAAATCAAAATTCTTCTGATGGAGATTTGCTTTTTTTCATGAAAAATATGTGATAATGAAGAAAATAAAAAGGGGTTGTACATATTCATATGTATTTTCCACACATTTTATAAACACATACTATTTTAACATACTGTATGTATGTGGTATTCACATATGCGATATCTGAGATATTCTTAATGACATTCTCTTACCAAAATGAGAATTCCTCTATGAAACTTTGTTGTTGCATTTATATATGTATCACACATACATATTGTATGTATACAGTAAATTCCTCTGCTCCTTTCTTGCTTATAGTATTGTGCTCATATCACTGTGTAGTTTTTTTACCCTAAGAACAACGGGGGGTTGGGGGGAGGAAGAGAATCAATTTTAATTTTTCACATGGCTTTAGTTGCTCTGACAGTTCATTGTGCATGTGGTGCTAGGGTTCGAACCCTCATCCCTGTGCATGCCAGGCAAGCACTGTAACTGCTGAGCCACCACTCCAGCCCCACCGTGTAGTTTTTAATCACTGTAAAAATAGCATAGAGTCCTTTTTCTGTAGTAGAAGCAGAGAAAATGTCTTGAACGTGTTTGTATTTCTAGCACTGAGCAGAGATCCTGGCATATAATAGGAGTTAAGTAAATGCGAAAAGAACATTTTAACTTTCAGATATTCTGAAAGTGTTTTAATGTGCAAATATTGTTTTATAAAGAAACATTATTATAAGGACATAGTTGTAACTTCAGTTAACTAACATAAAACATCAACTTTTAAAATATGTGTACAAATTTGAAGACATAGCATGATGAAATCACCTTGGACTTTGAAGTCAGATGGGCTGGTTTTATTTCTTCTGCCCTATGCTGTGTAAACTTGGGCAAATCACTTAAATCTTCTGTTTCAATGTTTTCATCTGCAAAAAAAAATAACTTTTTTATAGTATAAAAATTAAATGAAATAATATGCAAATCACCTTATGCATTAATGGGCATAGTAGACACTGAATGACAAGGGTTAAAAGTTATGGTTATACTATAAATATTGTAGTTTATAGCGGTATCATTCACTAAACTGGAAAATGACTTTTGTGACTTTAAAATACATTTCACACTAGTCAGAAATCATCTGTTTTAAGTAGGAAACTTCTTTCACGATAAAGGTTATATTCATATTTGGTAAAGAGAAAATGCACCTACTTTAAGTTTGATCTGTTTGTGCATAGTGATAAACGTAAGTGGGAATATTTTCCAGCTTCTTTGAAATGTTCAGCTGCCCAGGGACAGGCATGGATGATGTTTTTGAAGGAAATAAACATTTCAGCTTCACATTTCAGCCTTTTTTCTTCATTCCTTTGATCTGGATTTGGTTTACTTATCATTCTGCTTGAACGACTCCACACTGTCTTTCTTCTTCTCCCTAGTAACATATGTGGCCCTGTGCCTATTCCAGAAGATTTAGATTTTGTCATTTTGCAGGAATAACACGTATTTCCTTATTATTTATGATACTGTCTCTGAAATAAAATGTATTATTAGGTACGTATGTCAACTTTGCATATGACATATAAATTATACATGGATACTTTAGAGGAAATAGTGTATTTGGGATTTATTTTGAAGTTTAAAGAATTTTTAAAATAGCAACTTTTCTTCATATACTTTTCTTTATATAACTTTTCTTTATTTTTGAAATTATTTTGTCATGATTTTGTTATTTTATCATAAAAATATTACTTGTTTTCAATTTCCTGAGATGGAGTTTTTTTGATTTATGGACCCATATAACAGGTATAAGTCAGTTTATCACAAAATTATTCTATAAAATTTTAAACTGTTCAAAGCTTTTATTAAATTTATTCATATAGCTTTATTTTCTATTCTATATACATTTCAGAGCTTCTCTGATTGCTTTTTAAAAATGTTTTAGAGAAAGGCACAGTGAGAGACAAAGAGAATCAATTTTATTTATTTTTTCATGTGGCTTTTGTTACTCTGACACTTTATAGTGTATGTGTTGCTGGGGTTTGTACCCATGTCCTTGTGTATGCCCAGCAAGCACTGTAACTGCTAAGCCACCCCTCCAGCCTCTTGGATTGGTTCTTAATACACTAAATGCCTCTTTGTGGTCTTTGAATTTCTATAGCTCTTACAATTTGTTACAAAATTGAATAAATATAATATCAGTACTATTTGATTTTTTTCCCTTTTTGTTTTAGTTTCATTTTTTTCTTTTTTCCATGGTCAGGTTGCAATTTCTCCAAGATAAGAACCATTTCGTCTATTTCTTTCACATTTTCTGTAGTTTTGACTACGCAGATTTCAGGATTTGCTGCCAGGACCCTTGTCTCAGCTGCTACATTATAGCTAAAGTTACTGAGAACTGGAAGACTAGGAAGTTCGTGTCAGAACCAGTTTTTTTTTTTTTCCAATCATAACACAAATCCACTTGACTTGAAAAGATTTGTGAACCTCCCACCTGAAATCCATATCATCTTAAGAGGTTTTGGGTAGTTGAAGATTTCTAGTTCCTATTCATAATTAACATGCCTCAACCATCATGGTTCTTTGAGACTAGAGTTTGACCCTGGGGACAAGCTCTCTGGATAAGCCTAAATCATTATTTTCTTGGCAGAAGAAAGTTCTTTCCATAGGATTTCTTTATGCTGTTGCCCCCTTTTCTGAGCATTTTCATTATTAGCAAGAGAAGAATCTCTAACTGATTAGTCCCAGATCATCAGAGTTTTACTGAGGTTGGTAGCTTTACCAGTGCTTATGTCAGAAATGCATCATTTGCTACAATGTTCTGCTTTATGTGCTTCTTACACTGAGAACTGTGCTGGTGTTTTTCCTCTACCCCTACTACTATTTCAGTAAATAAGTGTACTCACCCCTGAAGAGCTTACAGAAGGTTCTTCTGATCCACTCAAGAAGGTTGGAGATTCCTCCAGTAGAGATCTACTTCATATACATCTGTCTTGTCCAGTAGACGGCGGGGAATGACATGTGTCCGAACTCTCCTCTGTTTAAGACCTTTCTACCATGCATCTGTCATAACATTTGGTATTTATCCTCATTTTTCTTTTTTACTTGATAGATTTGTACAACAGGTTTCTTATGTAGCTTTTCTCCTTAGTGTAAATTAGCAGTTAGCCTATAGTTGGCTGAAACCAGTGTTTAACAGATGGGTCAATGAATAGTTGAATGACTTGGTTGTAAGCTAAACTGAACTCTGCTCTTTTAGGAGAAGAAAAAAAAACAGGAGAAAATTTTCTCAGGTTTGTCATGGCCATTGAAAATATATGTTACTTATCTTTAGAACTCTTATTTTATCTTCTAATGTATTATTAAAGCTCTATTTATAAACTGTTCAGCTTTAAAAAAAGAGAAAGAAGGACAGTGAAAAAAAGAGAAAGAGAATCACTTTCATTTAGTTTTTCATTTGTCCTTCATTGCTCCAACACTTAACTGTGTACATGGTGCTGGGGTTCAAACCTGCATCCTTGTGCATGCCAGGCAAATGCCCTAACCTCAGAGCCATCGTGCCAGCCCTAACTGTTCATCTTTTTTTTTTTTTTTAAAGAGAGAAGGACAGTGGGAGGGGAGAGAGAGGATCAGTTTTTTATTGAGTTTTTCACATTGCTTTTGTTGTTCTGACACTTAGCACTTAGTTGCGTACGTGGATGCTGGGGTTTGAAGCTGTGTACTTGTGAATGCCAGGCAAGTACTGCAACTGCCGAGCCACTGCACCAGCCCCACCGTTCATCTCTGTAAAGCTTGATGGTTCTGTGATTTTCTAAAAACAGTCTCTTCTGTGATTCAGGATTGCACATTCTGTGTATATTTTGAATTGGATTAACACATGACACCCAATATGTGACAGAATTGTGAAATATGTCCTTACTATGAGCAATGCAGAAATGTTTCCCTTCATCATTTCTTCACATGGCCTTAAAACTTTCCCACAAAGGGCACTTACCAGTGAATTGACATTCTCCTGTAGTATCTAATAATCTCTGTGACTCTGGGATTTGTTAACAGTCCCTTAATCTTCATGATTTGCTACACAGTTCTTTTCTATGTTGGCATCTAATCTTGCAAATTTAACTTGGAAAACCAACATTTTCTTTGGTCACAAGAAGTCCTAGTGGTCATAGATCTCTAGAAGTTTTGGTTTATAAGTATATTGACGCTTTACTAACAAAATCAGAGTTTGCTCATTTGGGCAGATGTTAGTCAGAACGGGTATCTGGAATTAGTCTTTGGGCAATTTTAGCTGGGCCTTAACTCAGTCAAACTTGCTTGCCACTGTTAAATGTAAATATTCTTTGGGAGGAAGAATTTGTTTTTAGGTTGTCTTTGAACCCTGGTAATATTACTTAGAAGAAGTCAAGTGTACGTCAGATTTCTGTTGCTGTGCTAAAATACCTGAGAATAACCCCTTCAAGCAAGAAAGGTTTATGGTGGCTCGAGGATCCAATCCATGCTCGTCTGGCTCCGTTACTTTTAGGCCCATGGTGAGGCAGACACATCATGGTGGAAGAGCATGGTGGAGGAAAGCTACTCAGCTCATAAAGCCAGGAAGGAAGTGGTGGGCAGGGATAAGACATCCTTCAAGGACACAGCCCCAGTGATCTGCATCCTCCCATTGGGTCCCCACTCCTAATGGCCCTTAACAATAAAGCCCTTGACCAGAGCCCCACCTGTGTGCATTCCTGCACTGGGAATCAAGCTTTTAACACATGAGTGTTTGGGGGAAATGTAACCTAAAGTGACTGAACATTCGCGAAAACTTTTAGCATTTAAAGACACAATTCCACCTGTGGATTTTTCTTTGTCTGATTTAACTTTTAAAAGGCTTATATCCCTCTGTTTTAGTTAGCTTTTTGTTGCTGTGACTGAAAGACCTGACAGCAATTTCAGGGGGAAAAGTTTCTTTTGAGGGCTCGTGGTTTCAGAGGTCTTAGTCCATGGAAGGCTGGGTCCATTCCTTGGGGATCAAGGCGAGGCAGAAACAGCCTGGCAGGCAAGCATGGCTCCAGTAAGCAGAGCGCTGAAGGCATCATATCGTCGGGAAGCAGAGCGGAGAGAGAAGGCCAGAAAAGGAATATAGACCCCAAGGACCCACCTCCTCCAGCCACATCCCACCAGCCCACTGTTGCTAGTTAAGGGGGGGGGGTTAAAGTAGGGGGACATATTGGATGGGGGGACCCAAATGGGGGAAACCATGAACTGGCATCAGCCTTGGCTTGCTCTCTGTGATCATGATTGTGGGCATCCATTCCCTCCTATACGTACGACTGTGTTGAACGGATAAAAATGGGCGGGGGACCAACTCACTGATTGGATTAAGGCCTTTATATCCCAATCGTTTCACCTCAGCCTTCCCAAATTGTCACATGTGTGCTTTGGGGGGACACCTCACATTCAAACCATAACACCCTCCTATTTTGTTCCTCATACATTATTAAAAAGAAGTTTTAAATATTGTATATTAAATATCTGAGATATGCTCAGTAATACTGTTTAAAAAGTGCCAGGATTGTTAGTAGGCATTAGTCTCTTATCACCGTTAAAATAAATTACCACAAACTTAATATCTTAAAACAATTCAAGGTTATTTTCTTATACTTCTGGAGGTTATAAGTTCAAAATGAGACTTAGGGGCTGAACTCCAGGTGGTGTCAGGACTGGCTCCTGCAGGGGCTCCAGTGAAGAATGATCTCTGGCCTTTTCCATCTTCCAGAGGCTGACGTTGAACTTTGGCCTGGTCCTGCACATATTTATTATGTTGATGCAATAAATCAATTTGGGGAGTACTGAGATATTTCCAATATTAAGATCAGTAATACCAATGCCCATTTTTCTGGGCATTCCTTTCTGACTCCTGAAGTAGCAAATGTTTATATGATGATGGTGTTTGCCATTTTCACAAGAATTTAGCGGACTACTGGTTTTAGAAGTCCGGTGAAGAAGCGGCTAAACCAGTTTGATGATCAGCTTAGTGAAAGGTAGTTTTTAAACGTTTTTGTCTGAGTCAGTATAATCAATTTCAGTACCAATTGGCAGCCAAGAACATAGGTGATATTGCCTCTTTAAAGTCTTGTTCTCTGGCCCATCTGGAAAGGAATGGAGACTCTTCTAGCTATTTTTCAGACTTGTTTGAAGTTTTTTGTTTTGTTTTGTTTTTCTTGGAGTTTCCAGTGGAGATGCCAAGCTGGCAGCAAATGAAGTATAATGTAATATGAAGCCTTATAAATATATGTTGGATCACAGCCATCAGTATCAAAAGTGCTGGTACAGAAATGTGCCAAAGGAAGACTTTCAAATTAGGGTTGCCCTGCGTATATAAATGTTAACTTGTAAAACTCCAGAAATACTAAATTGTAGTCCATTAGTCCCCCTCCATTTTATTGCCCTTTTTGGAATAATCATGAACATCCTTTAATCTGAGCTGGCTTGTGGTTGTGTAAGAATGTTGCAGCTTTTTTCTTTTTTCTTTATCCTTTTATATACTCAGATGAGGAAATTTACTGCATTTTGTAAATAAATCAGAGCTAAAAAGCGTATTTTCTTTCCACCTTTTTATCTTCTTGGAGGCCAAGCTTTAATGCGTTTGAGTGATGCATTTATACTTGGCCCCACAACCAGCTCTACTGAACAACATAATCTTCAAAGTCACTTTTTTTTAAAAATTTTGTGACTCCTTGTAGGATGCACTCTTTGGGGTCATAATAAAAAGGAGCACCATTCTTATAAACAGTGAGGAGTAACCCCTTGTCCGTTCAAAGGCTTAAAAGTTTTCACTTGTTTCATCACCTTGTAAAAATTAAAATGGATCTTCTTCAAATGGTCATCGCTTCTTTATTTGTATTAAAGATAGAGACTTAATTTATATTAAGGCAGAAGATTCCTGGGTATTAGTAGAATTCCATATGTTTGTAATGGCTTTATTGGACAAGAACATGATTTGCCCTAAGTGAGACCTTTGATATTTAGCTTTACTGTTAGGTTAGCACAGCTGGTGTGGGGGTGACAGGAGTTGAGAGATGGTGCAATTTCTCCAGGCTTGCTCTTTAAAACAATTTCTGTTGTTCATAAGTCAGGCTAGAAATTGTCAAAAGCAATGCACTATTTTGTGCAAGCCTTTATTTTAACATTTCAGATGGTTTCTAAGATACATGGATAACGGCTCAAGTTTATGACTTGATTAGGTGGTCACAACTTAGTTATAAATTGAATGAAATTAAATTGGGTAGAAAAGAATGACATGATATAACGAAAAGATTTATCCTGTCAAATTGGAAGTATTACAAACAAGTGACTTTCAAATGGGTAGGACAAAGTTGATGTTTCACCCATAGATCGTATATTTTTACAAGCTCTGTTGATTTTCTTTTGGCTAATTAATGGAACATAAATGATATGACATTTTATGATATATAAACTTTTAAGGTTTTCTATTTATAGGTAAACAGAACAAAGGTAAGCTTTTGATATGTTTTCACTCAAATTATAAAAGTCTTAAGTGCTTTTCAGAAGACCTTAAAAATTGAAGAGTGACGTAGGATAACTAGGCACTGTGATCCCTCAGCAGCAGTGGAGCGGCCCTGGCTCTGCCTGTGCCTCACTCTGTAGCTTGCAGTGGAGTCACTAGTCCTCCCCCGAGGCAGCTGTCCCTCCAAGCTCACTCCTAGAATGTTTTCAGTATAGCCTGCTAGGTACGCCTTCCTTAATGGAGACCATCATGCCAGAGAAAACAGGTTTGCCCTCCCACATCTAGAACATAGTGTCCATTACCATTTATATGATTTTATGTTGCTTCCATGTGCTGTTTGATATACATGTATTCAGATATTCAAATTGTTCAATATGCATGGCAAAGAAATCCTACATACAACTCAGCACTTCCTGCTTCTTGTGAAGAATAGTATAAGGAGGGTAAAAAAAACGCACCAGACCAAATTAAAATTCTCTGTAGCCATCAGTGCTTAGTGCTAGTGCTTAGTCACAGAGAGAGAGAGAGAGAGGGAAAGAGAAAGAGAATTAGTTTCATTTAGTTTTTCATCTGGTTTTTGTTGCTTCGACACTTCATTGTGTACGTGGTGCTAGGGTTTGAACCCGCGTCCTTGTGCATGCCAGGCAAGAGCCGTAACCGCTGAGCCACAGCTCCGGCCACCAGCGCTTAGTCTTTAATTTAGGGATGCCCTTGGATCAGTCTTTAGCATGATATGTATTTATTAGTCACTGTTATCTATAAGCTAATATTAGCATTAAGTGGTGTGAAAGCATCACTAACGTTAAGGCCTTGGGATTCAGCAATATCAGTTAACACTGAAAACATTTTGCTTTTTTTTTTCCCAAGAGAGAGAGGGAGAAAGAAAGTTAATTTTTTATTTATTTTTTAATCTGGCTTTTGATTTTTCCTCCACTTTGTTGTGAATGTGGTTCTGGGGATCGAAATTGGGTATTTGACAATGCCAGGCGAGCACTCTACCACTGAGCCACCTCTCCAACCCCCAAAACATTTTGCTTTAACAGGATGAAAAAAAATAGTAGACAAAAAGATATTTAAAATTAGAAAATTTAGTTAAAATGGACAGTTCTTTAAAAACACTCTTCAAAAAAATTCCAGAATCTTGTTCCCCATTGCTGTAAAATGCAGTAACTGAGAGCTTATCTGGAAGGCATCCAGATCTGGGATGGCTTAGTTCTCAGGCACAGTTTCGCTCTGCGACAGTCTTCAACCCCATAGGTCATAAAAATGGTGGCTCTGCCTGTAAGACAGACACACAGAGGAAAGGGGCTTTCAGAGTAAATGTGGCTTTCTTAAAGGGTGCAGTGATTGTCATCTTCTGGTCAATGGATGTAGGAGAGGATAAAAAGAAATAGACAAAGATAGTGTTTAAATGAAAAATCAAGATGCAGGGTATGTTTTTTCAGCCCATATGCAAAGAACTGCTTATTTACAAATATGCCGTACCCAACACAGGGCTGGTGATGGATGGTTTTGTGGAAATAGCATCATAGAGAGACAAAAAGACAGCAGAGTTTGCTGAAATGGAAACTAAACTTTGAAAAAAGTTTTCGATTTTGGCAGGAGAAACTTGGGTAGTTTGGTATTTTATATGTATGGTCTTATAGGAAGTCTAGAAATTTTGTGTATTCAAGGGGTAATTAAACTCAGATCTGAGTAACGCTAAGACTCTCAAATTACTTTTTTACCCACCTCAGAAAAGGCAGTGGCATAATGGTTTAGAAATGTTTTGTCCTCCTTTATGATGTTTCTCTAAAACGTGATTTAGTTGATTAAATTATACCACCCCTGTATTCAACAGAATTATAGTTCAGAGTAAGGTAATGTTTTATGTACAGTAAACTTTCCTGCTTATGAAAGAGGAGGAGCCAAGCTTACGTTGCTTACCGCATCTGAATATCAGGAAAATCAGAAGAACAGCATAGCATAGTGTCCAACAGCTGAAGCTCTTGAAGCAGACTGCTGTGCCTGCAGTCCTAGCTTGAGCCACCATGTCCTTAAGCTCCAGTCTACTGTTCTGTGAAAGGAAGGATATGATAGCACTTACATGGTTTAAAGTGAGGAAAAAATGTAGGAGTATTTTGCTCAGGACCCAGCACTTAGTCAGAACTAAAAGTTGACTATTACAAGCTTGTGTGCATGTACAAACTAAATTCTCTACTTTCCTTTTGTCAATGTGCACCTGTTCCTCTTGTTTTCTCGGACTGGATCCTTTCACTTTGATGTATGAAGAAATGAGATGGTCATGAATTCTGTTAGGCAAGGATGCTGGAAGGCAGTAGAATGAGTTCAGGCCATCTTGTTGTGTCTCCTGTGTTGACCAGCTGCAAGAACACTGCTGGTGGACATGCCTCTTCCTGTTGTCCATTCTTTCTTTTTTCTTTTTTTAAAGAGAGAAGTACAGTGAGAGAGTGAAGGAGAGAGAGGCAGAAAGAATCAATTTTTATTGAGTTTTTCACATGGCTTTCCTTGCTTTGACACCTAGTTGCGTACGTGGGTGCTGGGGTTTGAACCCTTGTACTTGTGCAGGCTGGGCAAGTGCAGTAACTGCGAAGCCACTGCTCCAGCCCCCATTATTTCTTTTTAAATTGAGATATAATTCACATGCCATAAAATTCATTATTTAATTATTCATTATTAAAGAATAGATTTTGGTGAGTTTAAGTTACTTACGAGAATATTCAACTATTACTACTAAATCCAGATCATAGTCTCTCAAAAAGAAACTCCAAATCCATTGCCAGTCACTCCCAATCCCCTACCCACCGTAGTCCCTAGAAAGACAAATTTACCTTCCGTTCTATACATTAACCTATCCTGGATATTTCACATGAATGAAATTATACAATATATGACATTTTATGACAGCTTCAGTCACTTACTGTAATGTTTTCAAGCTTTATCTGTGTTGTGGAATATATCAAAACTACATTCCTTTTTAATCTGAATAATATTCCATTGTGTGGGTCTCCACATTTTGTTTTTGTGTTCATCACTGGGTGGAAACCCATGTTTTATACAGTTTTGTTTTTAGGGAAATCTTTGAAAATAGTTATTCCCTCATCAGAATACGTATTATATATTTATACCTATTTTTCCTCAGAGAAATGATTTTACTGTCAGCTTTTTAAAGAGAAATTTTTTAGGATTTGGATCAGACCATTGAAATCTGAATTTCATTTTAGAGTTGGTTGACTACTGCTCTTTCAAGCACACTGCTTTTATAGTTTAACTCTGGAGCTTTCTGAACTTTCCTAGGGAGAAAGAAGAGCAACTCACTCGTGTGACTGAGGTTCAGAGGTTGCAGGCCCAACAGGCAGATGCTGCTCTAGAAGAGTTTAAGCGGCAGGTGGAGCTGAACTCAGAAAAGGTCTATGCCGAAATGAAAGAGCAGGTAAGAGGCAACCACAGTGTCCTTTTTGAAAAGTCTGTCAGTAGGAAGGTATATTCTCATCTTCAGTAAGACAGAACCATTTCAATTTTCAAAAAAGTGGAATCAAAATGATCAAAATGAGCAATACAGTTGGGCCACAGATTCAGAATGAGAAGGGATATTACCCCTATTACCTCTTGATTCATCCTTGAAGCAGTGATGGAACAATCATTTAAAAGTCCCTTCTGTAGGCTGGGGATGGAGCTCAGCGTCAGAGCAGCTACCCAGCAGACCTGAGACCCTGGCTGGGTTTAATCCTCAGCACTGTGGCGGGAGGGTGGAACGTCACTTCGACCAATGTTGAGAAACATTCCCACAAGAAAAACTCCACCATCAGGCAGACTCATTCCATAGAGCAGAGGGTCAAGTTGACCATGCCTGCTTCTGCAGGTCCCAAAAGCAGTATGCTATTGATCAGTTACAGAAATTATCTTAACGTACAATTCAGGAAGGCAGAAACTGCCTCCAGTTCTTAGACAGGTTAAATGGTGTTTTTCTTTTGTTTTGAGAGAATAAAATTGTGTAAAAGAATAAAGGGAATTGTTATAAACATGTAGGCTCTCATCTTAAAGAACCAGTAATTGTTAGCACTCTGTTTCCACAAAGAAACCACCATGAAGTGTCGCCACATTCTCTCCTCCTGACCTCTGAGAAAACTACTATAATCAATTTTGTGTGAATTGTTTATTTCTTTTTCAAACATTTAAGATCCATATGTATAATATACATATGCAACATATTATGATATCATTTTAGTAATAAAAGTATAACATTTAGCATTATACTTTTATATGCATCTTTAATGTCCAGATATGTTATATCTAAAGTTTACATATAGTATGTTATAGGTATATAAATTATTTTATTTTTCCATTTTTAGAAAATTAGATAAATGCAGATTTTATGTGTTATTCTTGTTTGCTTATTCATTTTTAAGATGTATCTGTGCTCTGACCATGCTGATTTAATGCAGTTATTTTTATGCTAAATATATTTTATTATGTGAATATAACAGTGTTATCAATTATTCACTCTCTTATTCAAGTGCGTTTGTATTGTTTTCACATTTTTCTGAGCAGAATGTCGAAGTGCTCATTTGTAACCCCATTTTCAGCCGTAGTTACCTTACGTAGGTGTCCCATGCACACAGTAGAAGGTCTTCAGGGAAAATTTTGTTTGAATCCCACTGATCCCTGTGGGGTTTAGTGTGCCCCTGTGTTCCTGTTTGCTAGTATTTTCTAACCTGATTTCCATTCATACTGACCTGTGAGTATTTGGGTCCTGACAGTGGACTTTGAGGTCAGGTCGCATTCTTTCTTCTCTCTACTTGCTGCCTGAGATTCAAGATGGGTCCTTGCTGAGCATTTGTGCTGGACAGCAGACTTTCAGCCCTGCTGCCTGAGTGTGCACCTCTCACCAGCTCCCTGCCATGACCCGGTCCAGGCCCAAGGATGTGTATCTGGTCCAAATATTTCATGGAGTAGACAGGAAATTCTCAGGTTGACTTAGAATTAAAGGCACTGAGAAAATAGTGAAGGAGAAAGTTTCAGGAAAGAATTTTTAAGTATGTTATTAAGAATTTTAGATTGAAAATTAGGCCAATTGTCCAACTCTCTGAAGAAAGCTGACTGACAGTCACCTTCATGCAGTAAAAACACTTCTTGGGGCCAATGATGTATTATTAGCAGATTCACTTAAGATCGTTATTTTCTTTTTTGAGAGGGGGAGAGAAAGAATCAGTTTTATTCCATTTTTTATGTGGCTTTTGTTGCTATGACACTGTTGTGTAAGAGTTAAAAACAGGCAAATAAAATGGGAACCTTTGAGACCATTCTGTAGATTAAAGAGAATGTTTGTACATTTAGCATTCACAGGATAAAAGTATAGCTCTGAAAATGATGTATTGTACAATCCAGAGAAAAGTTCAGAAAGATAGTACCTTTATAACAGGACACATACCAAGTAAAATTAATTCAGTGAAACCTGTTTAAATCTTGGAAAAAGAATTGAATCTCAAGAAATAAATGAATATCCTGTAGGTTTGTAGGCAGGATGACACTGGCAAAGAAATTAGAAAAGATATGGAGTAATGTAAGTTTTGAAAGAGAAAAGTTGTTACTTGCTTTTTTTCTCTTTTTTCTTATTAAGGAATTGAGTTATTGTACAATCATAAGTGCATATAAAATAATATGATATGCATATGTTCTTAAACCAGAATTACCCCCTAGATGCCTCCTTATTCTGCATCCTTTTCCCCTCCCTTCCACTACATATCTGTGATTGCCCTTGATTATGTGTTGCTACGCCTTGGTTGGGTCTGATACATGAGACTGACTACCTTTCACACAAGCCAGGGTTTAGCTCCAACCCCCACAAATGAAAGCATTCGACCCTTGACTCTCTGTGTTTGGCTAGTTTTACTCAGCATGATTTCTTCCATCGGCATCCATTTACCTTCAAAGGCTGCAATTTCATTGTTTCTAATTACTAAATAGAACTCCATGGTGTGTGTGTGTGTGTGTGTGTGTATGTGTGTATCTCAACAGTTATTTGCTTTTATATATAACCAAGGAGGTTTCCTCCATCAAATCAACAGAGAAACATGCTGATATATTAGAACTCCCATAATATATACCATTTATTTTCTGAAAAAAATGTTATATGGAAACATTAATCCAGATATGAATGCACAAGACTTCCCACATGGAACGGATAAGCAGATAGTATTAGAAAACAACAAAGTAGAAAATTTAAATATTGTAAAAAAATCTCCTTAGAAAATAGAATACTAATGTTGGTTGATATCTGGAAAAGAATGTATGTTAAGTATAAAAATGCAAATTTAGTAACTCCAATCTAAATCCTAGATTACAGTAACAGATACTGAGGAATAGATGTTCAGGACTCGGGGTTGAGCACCTGGCTAATTTGTGTGAGGCACTCAGTATCCCAGCACTGGAAAAAAGTGGTGGATAGTGAGAGGGCTGAGGGAGCAAAGTATCCAAGATTCTTTGTCATGAGTAGGTGAGACTCACGATTCTTAAAATTAGAGGAATATAGGTTAAAATAATTTTGAAAGGTATAAAGTGCTTAAAGAAAGCTAAGACCAGATAAATTATCCAAAGTTTACTTGAGCAAGGATGGGGGACGGAGGAACAAAACAAAACATGTTCTAGATCTGAGCACCATTCAGGAGGGTTCAGAATTCTCCTTATCCCTTCTAAAGTGATGAACTGCTTTATAAACATAAAGACAAGGAGTGACATACAGAAATTCCTTGATTGGTACAGTTTGGCAGTTCCCTTATTTGGTCATAATTTGGCAGCCTTCAGCCTGGGATTGGGTCAGGTCTGCTGCTGTGATTGCCTGAGGTTCAGTTGCTTTGGTAATAGAGTACATTTTTAGCTTAGGTTGCATACTGCTTGCACATCAAGCTAGGTTGTGATTTACTGTGTACGGAGGCCCTTTTGAGCCAAATTCTGTTTAAGAATGGACAGTTTATTCTGGTTCAATAAAACAGAGGCATTAATAAAATTAATATGACATACATTCTCATAAAAATCTTGAAAGGATACCAGGAAAACTTGAGATGAAATAGTGCCAAAAAATAGAAGCAGAAACCCATGACATGTCCAAAAAGAGATGAGTATATAATTTTAATAGTAAATATTAATAGGATAAAATTTTTCATTTTATTGATTAAATTGATTAGCATTGATTAGCAAACATATCCACAGATGTGCTCTTTATAAAAAACAGATAAAATAAAATTATACAATAATTGTCTTAAAAGGATGATGAAAGTATGTTGCTTATATTCAGAAAAAACATACAAATTAGAGTCAATACAGATCTATAAACTAGACAGATGTATTTTTACATGTTAAAGGCAAGACTGCTCAATTCATTCAAACTTGAAAAATTCAAAGTTTTTGGATACTTAAAATATATTTTCTCCATCTTTAATAGATTGGTGGGGGTAAAAAACAAAGAGTAACAGTATGTTCTATTTTGTATCATCACGTCAAATCTTTACTCTCACGGAGTAGTTTTAAACTCAGTATGTTTCCAAAACTTGACATGTAAGACAAGACATGTTTTTTTACCACAATGCAGTAAAACTAGAAATTAAATTTCAATTAAACTTGCTACATTGAACTTCACCAAAATTAAAAGCTTTTGCTCTTTGAAAGACTTGGTTTAAAAACAACGAAATAAAGCAAAGCAGGGCAGAGAATGGAGAAGAGATTCAGAACACAGGTATGTCAAAGAATTTGTATCTAAAATATAAAAGAGATCTTAAAACTCAGTAACAAACAGCCTAATTAAAAGTAAGCAAAAGATCCGAACATGTATCTCATAGAAGAAGACACACAAATCCCTGGTAAGCACATGAAAGTGTCAGGGAATGCAAACTGAAACCAAAATGAGATGTCACTGTACGTTTACCAGAATGTTAAAGAGATGTTAGTTGACAATACTGTTGGCAAAGATGTGGTACAGCTAGAGTTCTTACGTACTGCTAGTAGTATGGAAGATAGTAAAGTCACCATGGAAAACTGCCAGTTTTTGTAAAAAGTCACATAAAATGACCATATGGCAGCCATTTTATTTCTATGCATTTAGCAAATAGAAATAAACACATATCCAAATACTTTTGCATAAATATTGACAGCAGCTTTATTTTCAAAAGCCCCAAGCTCAAGCAATCCAAGTCCTCTTCAAAAGGTGGAAGGATAAACAACATGTGATATTATACAATGGAGTACTACTCAGAAATAAAAAGGAATAAACTATTGATTCACAGCAATGTGAATAAATCTCAATGAAAAAACAAGGGTACATGCTGAATGTTTTGTGATCTCTGAGTTCTATTAGAATTCCCTAAATAATGTTGAGCTTTTTGTTTTAATAGAGACCATCAACCCAGTTATTCACAGCAAAAGTCTTTTCTCATCTTCTATGGGAGAATCTCAGTTCCCGTTCAATTTTGAAAACCTTTTCTGGGCTGCTTCGGTTCTGTTTGTTCTTGTGCCACTTGGGCGAATCTGAGAACTGGGTGGTAATTTAAACACTCCACCCAGTGACTGCAAGCACTCATGAAACATTCTCCAGGACAGATGATATATTTGGCTACAAGACAGTCTCAATAAATTTAAAAGGATTAAAATCATCCAAAGTATGTTCTTTGACCCCAGCAGTAATAAATTAGAAATAAATAACAAAAGAAATCTGGGAAATCTTCACATATTTGGAAATTAAATAACACACTTTTAAATAACTCACAAGGAGGACATCACAAGGGAAATTAGAAAATGTTTTGAACTGAATTAAAGTAAAAATATGGCATATCAAAATTTATGGAATGCAGCTAAAGTGGTACAAGGAGAAAAGATAATAGCTGCAAATACCTGTGTCCAAAAAGAAAGTCCTCAAATCAAAGACATAAACTTCACCTTAAAAACAGAAAAATAAATCACTAAAGCAAGCTTTTATTAAGCAGGTAGAAGAAAGGAAATATAAAAAGAGCAGAAAGCAAAGGTTTGAATTCTGAGAAATAGAGAAAATCAATGGGACCAGAAGTTGGATCTTTGAAAAGATCAATAAAGCTGACAGACTAGCTTGACAGGCTGAGCACACAAACATAAAAAAGGAGACAGATTCTCAAAGGTAGGAATGAAGGAGGAGAGAACAGCACTGTTGATCCTGTAGAAAATGAAAGTACTAAAAAGTGATTTTACCAAAAACTTCATGCCACAAAGTATACAGCCTAGATGCGGTGAACGATGACCAGACAGGCACAGATGTGTCACCAATGTGTCAAATAGAGACAGGAAATCTGAACTGAATCACAATAAATACAGAAATGTAATCAATTAAAAATCTTGACCAAAAGTCCTGGGAAAGGTCCTGAGCGTATGGCTTCCCTGGTGTATTACATCAGCTACTTAAAAAATTATTTTAATTCCTGGAAAACTGAAAGTTGAGGAGGAAGGAACACTTCAGTTCTTTCTTTGAGGCCAGTATTACCCTAATATTGAATCCATAGACATTATAAGAAAACTACAGATTAGTAACTGTCATGAGCATAGACTTGAAAGTCCTTAGTGATATTTTCATAAATTAAAAGCAACATCATATAAAAGTGATTATACAACTCAACCAAGTGGGTTTTATCCCAGGGACCTAAGGTTCTTTTAAAATTTGAAAATCTATTAATGTAATATTGGCTATTATTAGAATAAAGGACAAAGTCACTTTGAGGCAGAAAAAACATTTGAAAAAGTTCAACACTCATTTTTGATTTTTAAAAATACTTAGAATATTAGGACTAGAAGTAAACTTGCTCCATGTACTAACGGGTATCTATGAAAATCCTGCAGTTAACAATGTTGAGAGATTTAATACTTTTCCTCCTAAAAACAAGGCAAAGATGTCTGTTTTTGCCATTTCTTTTCAGCGTTGTGTTGCCGTTTCTAGCCAGTGCACCAAGGGAAGGGATTTTAAAAAGGGGTGTGGGAGGAAGGTGTTGTAAAAACAGTCCTTAGGTGAAAATCTGACACTATTGTTAAAAAAAAAAAAAAAAGTGTACTAGAGCTAACAAGTGATTTAAACACGTTTTCAAAGTAAAAGATAAATATACAGAAATCAATAAATTATTCACACTTCTATATATGAACAATGAAAAATATAAAATAATTCACAGTAGCATCCAAAAGAAAATATTTACAAATTAATGAAATTACATTGAAGATGTGTGTTGAAAAATCTAAAATATTTTCAAGAGAAATTTAAAAAGATCTTAGAGCTATTCTGTATTCATGGATTGGAAAATACAATGTTATTGAGATGAAAAGTCTTGGGCTGGAGCTGTGATTCAGCGTTTGGAGCGCTTGCCTGGCATGCACAAGGACCTGGGTCTGAACCCCAGTAACACATAAACAGCTGTTGGAGAAGCTAAATAAAATTGACTCTCTCTCTATCCCTTTCTCTCTCTCTTAAAAAAAATATGATGGCAAGTCTCCCAAAATTGGTCTATAAATCCAGTAGAATCCCAGTGTGATTGGTAATATTGCTTCCAAAAAAAGCACACTGAAATTTGTGTACACTGGGAAATGTTATTTTCACTATTAAATTTAAAAAATATAACACAGCAGTGACATAGAAATTCCTGAAGGCCTGAGCAAACAGGCAGTGACATACATTTCTGGTGGTAATATAAAATTGCATTCCCTTTCTGAAGGGTCGTTTTAACATTATATTCATCACGCACCTGCTGATTCTATTCGTGGGGCTTAATTTTCCAGAAATACAAAGTGCACAAGATATGTTTTTTGTTTTTTTTTTTTTTAAAGAGAGAGGGAGAGAGAAAGAGAGGATGAGAATCAATTTTATTTAGTTTTTCACCTGGCTTTCGTTGCTCAGACACTTGGTTGCGTATGTGGTGCTGGGGTTCAAACCCACGTCCCTGTGCATGTGAGGCAAGTGCCGAAACCGCTGAGCCACCACTCCTACCCCGCAAGATATGTTTTTAAGTATGTTTATTGTGATATTATTTATTAATGATGAACAATTAGAAAAACATACATGGAAATTGGAACGATGTAGAAAATTGTTTTTTTAAGCTACAAAAGAAGTCTGTAGCAGACCTCCAAGCCCTGGGGATATGTAGTATTAGGAATGCTTATAGTGAGAACCACAAAATGAGATGGCTGCCTCCTAAGGATGGCCAGTGATGCCAGTTGTATCTGTGGAGTTGCTTCTGGGACTGCCCTTTCAGTTGGTCCCCTCCTCAGGCCCTTTCTGACTGCTCCTTGCTGTGCCAGGAGCAAGGTCACTCTGCAGTCTGACTTCATCATCTTGCCACACCCACTGACTTCCTCTGCTTTACCTGATCTCCTGCACTCTGGGTATCTTATGTGGTACAGACTGGCTAAATGATCTGACCAAGGACCCTATTTGGTGCATGCTTCTGGAATCCCCTACTTCCCACATGCCCTGGCTTTGTGAGCAGGCTTCACCAGGCCTGACTCCTCGAAAACTGGTAGTGATGACAGCTGATGAACAGGACATTATTTTGGTTGTCTTCTGTTGAAGGAATGTTGTTCGGTGGTTTCAATTATATACATTTTTGCAGCTTCACTGGGGCTTCTGAAATAGTGAAAGCACCCTTGGTTTGAGTGCAGTACTACGGGGTCCATTTATAATGGAATCCTTACAGCTAGGCTTCTTCACGAATCAGCCAATAATTTTTTTTTTTGAATAAAGAGAGAGTAACAGAGAGCAGGGGGGAGAGAGAGAATATGAATCAACTTTATTTAGTTTTTCATGTGGTCTTTGTTGCTCCAACACTTCTTGAATACGTGGTGCTGGGGTTTGAACCCAAGTCCCTGTGCATGCCAGGCAAGTGCCATAACTGCTTGGCCCCTCAGCCAAGTAAGTATTATAGGGCAAATTTGAACAAACATTAGATGAAATACTAAAATATGTATATTAAAACATGATAAAGTAGAAGTCTTCTTTTCATATTATTATTTGAATAAGAAGTATGAGCAGTGGCTCAGGGATTTGAGTGCTTGCCTGGCATGCGCAAGGACCCAGGTTCAAATCCCAGTACCACTTACACAACCAGGTGTTGGAGAAACAAAGGCCAGATGAAAAAATAGAACTGATTCTCTCTCTCTCTCCATCACTCTGTCCCTCTTTTTTAAAAAAAGGAAGTATGGAGCTGATATGGCTCAAATTCTAAAAGATCGATCAGAAAATTCGTTATGTTGGAGAATCGTGTTTTTAGACTGTTCTCAAGTCTATATCTTTAGCATTCTTACTTTTCTGCTTTTGTTTTGAACTGTTTTTGTCTTCTTGAAGAAATATTTTGTGTAAAATTCAGAACTGTAGGGCATCTTTTTCCATTTGGAGACTGCTGGAGATAGTAGACAACAGGATTTTGCAATAAAAAATAAAAGCTTTGAGTTTGTTTTAGAAAGAGAATTTGTGTTTCAAAAATGAGGCCCATGAGAGAAAATAGAACAGACTTAAGCTTTTTAAAAAATTGTTTCATGCTGGTTCTTTCACTTTGAAGAATCCTTCCTAAAAATCTCATTTAACATTGCTTTAATAATAACCTAATTTTTACATCCGTGGAAACCATTGTGTTAGCTGTTAGCAATTAATTATGTAAAATATCTGTATTTTAATTGTTAAAATACATTATATTAGCATTATTTCTATGCATGTATATAATCTTTTTTTAAAAAAGAAATAGAACTCTATATTTACCTATTCTCTGTGAAACAAATAAATGACTAAAAAAGACAGCTACGTCTTTTGAAGTGTTGGCAGCATATCTGAAGTGAAAGTTTTTGATCTTGTAAGTCCACTGCTTCAGTGCCAGCTAACTAGTTCCTCCTGGGGCTTCCACTAGCCTCCCAACTCTTCTGGGTTATTTCTCTCCTCTTGAAAACACATCCTAGTTAAATGGTATTTGCTGATAAATATCAGGCTTTAAATTTCATTCCTTTTTCTTTAGTTTTTAGATAAATGAGCCTGGAAAATCCAGTGGTTTGCCGTGAGGACAAGATGCTGACAACCATGGGGATGACTAGTGAGGTTGAGTCTGACTCTGAGCAGCACAGCTGAAACTAGTTGGCCAGTTTTATTTTCTTAGGTTTTACTTTTAGTTTATCATTCTAGTATTGCTGTTGAACTAATGAAAAAATTCTCAATTTACAAAGAAGGAATAATACAATCTGCTTTTGACTCATTATGTATAGTTGGATAACAAACAAAAATGGTGATCATATAAGCCATTCATTATAACTTGTACCTTTGTCCTTGGTCCTTTTAGCTCCATGTTGGCCCATAGTTTTAAAATAGTTTTGAGATAATGAGACCCAATAAAAATGGAGGCATTTTCTCTCACTTTTACACATATTAGATAAATCACTTTTAATTTTTGAACTGTTGAAGTAGAGGCTGCCTTAGTCCATCTCCTGCTGCTATAATGAAATACCATAGACTGGGTAATATATGAAGAAAAAATATTTATTTGGCTAACATTTTTAGAGGCAGTGAAATCAAAGAGCACAGCATTGGCCTTCAGGGAAGACCTTCATGCTGTGTCATCACATGATGAGTGGGTTGGTGAGCCTGTGTGAGACAGAGAATATTGTCATACTCATGCTTTTTTTGTTAGAAGACACTTCTTCAATAATGTAACTCATTCTGGCAATATGACAATCTGGGGCTGGAGTGGTGGCTCGGTGGTGACGGTGCTTGCCCGGCATGCACGAGTACATGGGTTCAAACCCCAGCAACCCACGTACACAACTAAGTGTGGGACCAACTAAAACCATGTGAAAAAAATCAATAAAAATTTATTCTCTCTCTCTCTCACTGTCTTTCTCTCTTAAAAAAAAATAGCGACATTAATCCACTCATGATTTAATCACCTTTTTATATTGGTCCACCTCTTAATACTGTTAAAATAGCAATTAAATTTCAACATAAGTTTCAGAAGGAAAAACCATAGCAAATGCCACTTGCTATAATAATATCATCCAAAGAAAATCTATAAGTATCTGGCTTTAGAAAAATAATTAAAATAAATCTTATTTTATATCTTTAAGTGCTTAGTTGAGTAGTAAGTGAAGTCTCCCCCACAACAATATTCTTCAATGACTAATCTCTTCTGCTTCTGCAAAATAAATAGAGAAAGAAAAATCTACTAAGGATCTCAGAATAGAAAATGCCCTTCTTTCTTTATTTGGTGATTTGTGACATTATTAGCATTCTTATTTTTTACTACTTTGACTCTTATTAATTTATCAGCTGCTCAAAGATTCAGCAGACTTTACTTTTTATTTATGTATTTAAAAAAACTTATGACTACTTGTTTCATACCAAGCACTGCTGTAGATTCTGAGAATATGGAGGTTATTCCATAATTGCATAATTGTTTGTTAAACCATTGCATAAAGATGAGTGATTATCATAGATGGTTCGTGGAATAGAAAGTCATTAATAACACAGAGGAGGAACTTGTAGCCCAATGCATTATGCCTTTATCTGCAGTTATGGCATCTTTGTGTGATTATGAATTTATTAACATTTACTTGTTAAAATATTTTAGACAATAAATTTGGTAAGGTCACTAAATGTAGATTCAGATATACAACTAAAATGAAGAGGTAAGAATAACTAACGGGTATATTAAGTCCACTATTTTGCTTAATTTAGGTAAACCCTCCGTGGTGCTAGTAAAGTATAATATATTTACATATCGAGGAATGTTCCCACATTTCATATGGCTTCCATTTCATGCGAGTCTTTTCCCACACTAACATATATACAGGACAGGTTGTCTGTCTAAAATTAATTAATTATCATTGAGTCTGGGGGTGGCTTAGTGTTAGAGTATGAGCTACATATGCCCCAAGACTGGGTTCAGTCCCAAGCACCAAAATGCAAACAAGGAAACAAATGATTATCATCCACAGATGAACTACAGATATGATCAGGTACTGTGTTAGTTTATCCTTCTTTAAGATATTAATTTTAAGCCAGATCTTTAGCCAGGTACAGAAATAATTTTTCCTTGGCTTTCTGCCATTTATTACTATCTGCTAGCCTGCCTATTTCTATGTATTTATGTGTCTTAATTATGTGTGTGTGTATATGTGTATATATAAACATGGAGAATTATTTCTTACTATTTATCTAAATAAGTGTTAAGTAGCATATTTTCAATTGTATATTTGTATATACTTACCTAATTTATGATATTTTCTATGTCAAGTTACTTAGATTATGACAATAAAAAAAACTTTACTGGTGAAGGAGCTATAACTTATAGTTGATCGAGACTGCCAGATGGTCATCCATTATATATTCCTCCTTTCTCCCAGAACCCTGTAGGCTTCAACTACAGGCTCTTACCTTGCGGTCAGAGATACACATTTAATATAGTTCTAGGGAATGAGATGCAAACAGGATAATTAATTTGCTATTGGAAAGATCTTGCAGGAAAACCCCTTAAAAGAAGACTGGAGTCAACTAACACATACCCTTTGCCCTTTCCTTCCCAGTCCAGACCTGCAGAAATCATTTTGTTACAATAAGGGAAGGTTGAATTGCTGCAACTTTGACCCTGACATCTTTGAGCTCCTAATATAGCAGCTTTCCTCTGAAAAGCTTAGGAACTGCTGTATGCGTTTAAGCTATGGGATTTGGGTTTTCTTTTGCATGTAGCAAAAAGTAATACAGGAGGCAATATATCAGGAAGATCCAATAACCCTCATAAGTCTCTCTTCCACATTGCTTTTTTAAACACTGAATGTTCACAGAAATACATCCAGTTCCTTTTCTGCTCCTAATTTGGCCACCAAGTTTTATTCTTAGATTTTCTTGAAGTCACAGTTTTGCAATAAGGGAGTTTGCTTGCCTATTTTTTTTTTTAACCTAAAGGGGAATGGAATTTAGAATGATGTATGAGAAGCAGAATCTTTTGCATCTATGGCAACTAAGAATGCTGTGTTCCGATGCAAACTTCATATGATTTGCTTTTTGGACGTTTACTCAGTTGTGGAAGGACAATGGAATGGGGTTTGGCATTTTCGGTCAGTGTTACCTAAAGTGGCATGTATTTCACCTTTTGTACAATGACAATTGTTATTTAATTTCTTAATATTTAGGTTTAAAAAGGCTTTTTATATTTTAAGTAATTTTCTATTTGATTACAAAAGATAGATCTTTTGAGTACATAGAGATCTTAATTTTGTTTCAAATTTTAAATATTTTAAAATTTATTACTTATTTTTAATATATCTATGTTGAAGTGAAAAGAATGAAAAATCAATTTATATGAAGTTTTGTCTTAAAAATATTAAATAGACTAAGTCTACCCTTCTGAATTTTTTCCCTTTTGCTAATTTTTCCATTTCTCTTTAAATTATCCTTAAGTTTTTTTAGACTTAAAATAATCTTTATTTTTATTTTGATTTAAAAGTCATAATCATTATATTTATGGAATTGGTGGATCAAATGGTAGTTCTGTTTTCGGTATTTTATAAAACCTCTCTACCATTTTCTATGATGTCTGTACTAATTTCCATTTCCATTAACAGAGAGCAAAGCTTTTCTCCACATTCTCACCTGCACTTGTTATCTTTCATCTTTTGGGTAATAATCATTCCAGCAGGTATGAGGTAATAGCTCATTGTATTTTCCTAATGATTAATTATACTGAACATTTTTTACGGACTTTTAAATGTTTTCTTTTGCAAAATGTCTGTTAGGTCCTTGATCCATTGTTTAATGATTGGATTATTTGTTGCTAGTACTTGAGTTGTTTGTAGTTCCTTTTATGTATTTTGGATATTGACCCCTTTATCAGATGTATGGTTTGCAAATATTTTCTCCTCTCGTTTGTCCCTTCACTCTGTTGGGTTTTTTGTTGCTGTGTTGTTTTGCTGTGCAGAAACTTTTGTTAGATATAATCCCATTTGTCTTATTTCTTTTGTTGACTATACTTTTGTTGTTATATCCAAGAAATTTTTGCCAAGACCAGTGTTGGGAAGCTGTCCTATTTTCTTCTCCTTGTATTTTGCAGTTTCATTGTTATACAGGAGGATAGCCGATTTTACCAAGATTCACTGAAGAAATTATCCTTTCCCTGTTGTGTGATATTGGCATTTTGATGTAAAATCAAGTGACTATAATGTGTGGGTTTATTTCAGGATGTGTGATTTGTTCTTTTTGCTCAAGATCACATTGGAGCTGGAGCAGAGTGGCTCAGTAGTAGATCACTTGCCTGGCATGCACAAGGACCTGGGTTTGATTCTCAGTACCACATATACAACTAAGTGGAGGAAAAGCAAACAAACAAAAAGATTAAAAAAAAGTTGACTCTACCTTCTAAAAAAAAGATCATATTGGCTGTTTGCGATCTTTTATGGTACCATACAAATTTTAGGATTGATTCATCTATTTCTGGAAAAGTAACATTTGAATTTTGATAATAATTTCATTGAATCTGGGGATTGTTTTTGTTAGCATGGGGTTATTGTTTAGATATAAGTTGCCCCCAAAAAACTCCTGATAATGCAAGAATGTTTGGAGGTAAAATTGTTAGATTATGAGTGCTTCAGTCTAATTTGGTCCATCCTAACTAGAATGGACTGACTGGGTGATAAGTATGGGCTGGTGGGGTGTGCCCAGAGGAGGTGGGTCACTGGGGCCATGACCAGGAAGAGTACATCTGTACATCTTCCCTATGGCCTCTTCTGCCTTTCTCTTCCTCTGTCTCTCCCTCCTTCCCGACCGCACCATGAGCTGAGCAGGTTTCTTCCCCTGGGCCCTTCTCGTATGTTGTGGATGATGTTCTGTCTTAAGTTGACACCAGAGTAATGGAGTAAGCAGTGTATGGACTGAGACTTCTGAAGCCCTGAGCCCCAAATAGACTTTTACCCCTTTGAGTTGCTTTTGTTAGGTATTTTGGTCGCAGAAAAGCAAAAGCAGAGTAAAACATATGGACATTGTATAATATTAGTTCTTCCAATATAAGAAAGGAGAAAGATTTTGTTATGGATGTCAGGCGGAATTGAAAGACCAACATGTCTATGTCTGCACTGTGTGCCAAAATGTTTTTTGTGTGGACTGTGATGTTTTTGTTCATGACTCTCTCCACTGTTGTCCTGGCTGTATTCATAAGGTTCCAGCTCCTTCAGGTATTTGATTCCAGCATTTAGTACACATTGTGTTGAAAAGAAATTTATAACTGTAAATAAAATGAATCCTTTAGAAGTAAAAAAAAAAAATAAGATATCTAATTACTTTCCTCAATTTCTTTCAATTATTTCCTTAATTTCTTTTTCATTGCTGATTTTTTTTAAGAGAGAGAGAGGGGCAGAGAGAGAGAAAGAGAAAGAGAAAATGTTTTTATTTAGTTTTTCATGTAGCTTTCGTTGCTCTGATGCTTCGTTGTGTATGTGGTGCTGGGGTTTAAACTCACATCCCTGCATATGCCAGGCAAGCAGTGAAACCACTGAACCACTGCTCTAGCCCCAACACTGCTGATTTTTGAATGTTGATTTTGTATCCTGAAGCTTTATTGAATTCATTGGTTAGTTCTAACAGTTTTTTAGTGGGGTGTTTAGGGTTTTCCATATATAAAGTCAAGTCAGTTGCTAACAGAATTTTCTTTTCCTAGTAGGCCTATTTCTTTCTTTTGCCAAACTGGTCTAGGAAGGACTTTCAGCCCTGTGTTTCTCAGTCCAGATCTTAGAGAAATGCTTTCTGTTTTTCACTATTGAGTATGAAGTTTGCTTATCATTCATGGCCATTATTGTGTTGAGATACATTCTTGCTTTGTCTAATTTGTTAACATTTTTTATCTTGAAAATATGTTGAATTTGTCAGATGGCTCTTCTTTATCTATCCAGGTAATTATATGGTTATTATCCTTCATTTTGTAGTGTATCACACTTATAGATATTTGTGCATGTTGAGAAACCATTGTTTAGTGGTAGATCCCACTTGATCATGGTGTCTGTTTCTTTAATGTGATGTTAATGTGTTGAGGAATTTTGAATCTGTTTCTGAGATATTTACCTCAGAGATATTTGCCTATATTTTTCTTTTTTGATAGGGTCCTTGTCTGGCTTTGGTATTAGAGTATTACTGGCTTTGTAAAATTAGTTTGAAACTATTTGCTCCTCAACTTTGTAAAAGATTCATATTAGTTCTTCTTTAAACATCTGGTAGAATTCAGCTGTGAAGCTGTCTGGGCTTTTTCCTTGATGGTGAATATTTTATTACTGACTTGGTCTCCTTACTCATTGGTCTGATCAGATTTTCTATTCATGATTCATTCTTGATAGATTGAATGTATCTAGAAATTTATTTTTTAGTTCATCCAACTTGTTCAAAATTGGAAATTGTCAATTTTATCTATTAGTTTTGCTTATATTTGTTATTGTTTTTCTCACCTATTTCATTTACTTCTGCTCTGGTATTTGTTATTTCCTTTATTCTGCTAACTTTGGACTCAGTTTTTCATCATTTTCCAGTTCCTTGAGGTGTAACAATAGATTTTTTATTTTAAATCCTCCATTTTATTTGATAGCACACATGTATGGCTATAAATTTCCCTTTTAGAACTACTTTCACTGCACGATCTGTTTTGGTATTGTTGTTTCCATTTTTATTTGTCTGGAGTTATTTTATTTCACTCATTGATTATTCAAGAGTGTGTTGCTTAATTTCCACATATTTGAGAATTTTTCAAGATTTTTCTTCTTATATATTTGTAGTTTCATACTCTTGTGACTGGATGAGAAAATTTGTATGATTTCCAGCATACTACATCGATTCATGCATACCAGTGTTTATAGCAGTGCAGTTCACAATAGCCAAGTTATGGAACCAGCCTAGTTATCCCTTGGAAAAAGAAAATGTAGTACATTTACACAATGGAGTTTTCACTCAGCTATGAAGAAGTCAGATTATGTCATTTTCTGGTAAAGATGGAACTGGAGAATATGTAGAGTGAAATAAGCCAGACTCTGAAAGCCAAGGGTTGAATGTTTTCTCTCATATATGAATGCTAGAGAAAAACAAGGAAGTTTTTTTAAAGAGGGGGAATCTCATGAAAATAGAAGTACTGTGGAATAGAAGAGTGGGTTGAAGGGGAGAAAAGAGGGATGAGAATAGGGTGATACTGTGGAATGAAATTGACCAAACTCTGTTCAGCACATGTATGAATATATCACGGTGAATTCTACTTTATGTATAACTGTAATGCACCAATAAAAATAAATTCATAGAAGGAGGACCAATCAAGTAGAGGAAGGAGATTGAGGGAAGTGGGGAGGGATTGAAAAGGAGTGAATTATGTTAATGCATTTATGAATATGTCAAAATGAACCTTGCAATTATGTATAACTATAATACATTAATAATAAAAGAAAATTTGCATGATTTCACTTCCCTTGGATTTGTTAAGATATGTTTTATGTTCTAACATTTGATCTATTCTGGAGAATCTTCTGTGTGAAGTTGAGAATAATGTGTATTGTGTTGCTGTTGGGTGCAGTGCTCTCTTTGTTCCATGTGGTCTAACGTGTAATTCAAATCCAATACTTCCTTATTGATTTTCATTCTAGATGAGCTCTGTCCATTTCTGAAAGTGATGTCTTGAAGTTCTGATCCATTGTGGTATTGCAGTCTACTTCTCCCTTCAGATAAATTAGGAATTTATCTATTTAGGTGCTCTGATGTTAATTGTGTATATACTTAAAATGGTTATATTCTTTTTATGCTTGGCCTCTTATCTCTGTATGATTATTCTCCTTGTCTCTTTTGACTTAAGGTCTGTGTTTGTCTGCTGCAGCTGTGGCTCCCTTTTCTCTTTTTGGTTTCCGTTTGCATGGAACTTTTTTATCCTTTCACTTTCGGTCCATGTTCTTAGATATGAAGTGAGCCTCTTATAAGAGGCATATAGTTATTTTTAAAATTCATTCAGTCACTTTGTGTGTGGGAGGGTACTTGGAACTGTATGTGTGCATCCAACCTCTGTATGTTTTGATTGAGAATTTATTCTATTTAGATTCAAGGTTGCTATTGGTAGGTAAGAAACAGTTGCTGCCATTTTGTTTCTGGTTATTGTGTTGATTCTTGGTTCCCTCTTTCATGGTTTCCATTCCTAAGTAATAAGCACTGAATCTTTTCATTTTGGGTTTCACTCAACTACTGTGGACTTCAGCTTTGTGGTTGCCATGAGGAGTAACACATAAAAGAGCCATTTAAACTGATAATAACTGTCTGGAAAATTCACAGTCTAAGCATTTGTATCACTTGTAGGGGCAAAATACAGAAGAATCAAGAGACTGGGGTTTGGGCAATGTGGGGGTAATTCTAATGTAAGAACATATGCATTTGTGATTGTACAATAATTCAACTCTGTAATAAAAAAAGAAAAGAAAAACTGATAACAATTTTGATCACAAATAAAAGCTCTATACTTTTATTCTCCACTCCTACCCCAGTTCATTTTTCATTGTTACAGTTTATATCTACTTCTAATTTATATACCCTAACAAATTTATTATAGCTAGAGTTTTCAATAACATTTTGTTTAACCCTCATTCTTGAGATAAAATTGCTTTGCATGCCACTATTACAGTGCTAGAGATTACGGGATCTGATTGTGTTTTGCTTATAGCAATTAGCTTTTTACTTTCCTATGCTTTGTGTTATTAATTAGCAGACTTTTGTTTACGTTTAAAAAACTGCCTTTGAGAGTGGGAATATGGGGGAACCATCTCAGAAGCAGATGTCATTCCTCACAAGATACCCATTTAACACAGGAGTTCTTCTGGGGGAAGCAGCAACAGCGGAAACCCAAGCTGGGCATCCATGATTGGGCATTAGCCCTGGATAACTAAGTATATATACATTGGTTATTGATGGTTGGATGATGTTTCCCCCTCAATTGTATCTCTGTATACATCTTTAAAAAAAAAAAAAAGCCTCCCTTTGGCATTTCCTTTATGGCAGGCCTAGGGATGAAGAACTTCTAGCTTTTGTTTTTCTGGGAAGATTTGATTTTTCTCTCACATCTCACTCTCCTAGCCTGTGTCAGATGCATGTCTTTTCTGTCCAACTTGAAAGATTGTGATGTGTAACCCACTACCTCCATTGTAGATCCCCTTCCCCCTTTGAAGACAGTAACTCCCTCTTCTGTGTCCGCCCACCTCTTGTCAAGGATCCCTTCCAGTACCCATCCAACCTCTTCCGGTGAACTTTGCTGAATCACCAGGACCCTCACTATGTGTGCAGCAACCCCCACCTGGCTCTCTCCCAGTAACCGCTTAATTCCTCTTTGCACTTGCCTCCACCTAATCACAGCCAGTCTCGAAGACTGTACACCTGAGCTCCTCCAATTAGAGCGAAGGGCAGTACTGTGTCAGGTCAGAATTTAAAACCCTTCATTTCCTTGCTAGGGGAGCATTTCATCCTTTGGCCAAGTAAATTTTCTGCCTTGTTAATCCATACCCAACCTCATGTTTTGATTTCATTTATAACACCTGCAAGGTTTCTGATGAGAATTCAGCTGATAGCTATAATGAGGCCTCCTTGTAGGTAGGTGATATGAATCTTAGCTCTTCCTGTTTTCAGAATTGCCTTTGGTTTTTGATGGTTAGAGTTGATGTGTCTTAGTGAATTTCTCATTGATTGAATATGTTTAGAGACATTTTGGTTACCTGTACCTTAATGTTGATATCTTTTCTTTGATTTGGAAGTCTTCAACCGTTACTTTCTGAAGTATCATCTTAGGCCGCCTTCTTTCTCTTATTGAATTCCTATTTTGCAGAAGTTAGGTCTTTTGATGGTGCAACATAATTCCTGGAAGGTTTGTTCATTCTTTTCTCTTTTTGATTTTCTGATTGGACAATTTCTAATGTCCTATCTTTGAGCTCATTTATTGTTTCTTCTGCTTAATTGAATCTGATGATTAAATTTTCTATTGAATTTTTATTTCAGTTCTTTATTTCTAGAATATCTATTTTTAAAAAGTTTCTTTCAAATTTACTATTTTGTATATTCTTTTACAAATTTATTTAATTTTTATGCATATTTCCTTGTAGTTCCATAAACTTATTTTAGAGGATTATTCTGAATTCTTTGCTAGTGATTTCATAAACCTGTTTCCTTAGAGTCCAATACAGGAATTTCCCTGATTCTTTGTATTCCTTATGTCCTTGGCAACCCCTTTTAGGGGTTTAGGAAGCAACCCCTTTTAGGCTTTGCGTGTGTTCTTGGGCAGATTTAGACCATCACTCTTTTGTCTCTCCTGGCATTCTGGGTGGGCTGTCTGGTAGTGACTACTGCCAGGCAGTTCTTGCTGTTGGTTTCTCTAGTTAGGCCTGTTCTCTGTAGTGTTGTTGATTACATCCTACAGTGCAGTGAGACCACTGACTGGGCTCTGTGGTCAGGCACAGCAGCTGTCAGGGCTCTGCAATCACTTCTGATCAGGTAGGGTTGTAGGCTGAATTCCCTGGCAAGGTGTACTACTGTTTGTGATCTGTAGCTGGACAGGGATGCAGAGAGTACTCTTGAGGTATCTGGAGTTGCTGCTTAGCTGCTTGGGATGGGCAGGGCCAGGGTCCATGCAGTCATGGACCTGCTTCCTCTGGCTGGGCTTCAAAACTGGGCAGGGTCACTGCTTGACCAGCAGTATCACGTGGGGTTATATCCTGTGTGCACAGACATATGGGAACATGGGTTTGCTTTCTGGCCTGGGGAAGCCTTATACAGAGCTCCTAGGCTGAACATAATCATTCCTCAGCTGCCCAAGTCTGGTGAATCCAGATGTAGCCTTAAAAATCGACTGGCTGGGGATGGAGTGGCGCATCAGGTAGCGCGAAGCGCAAAAGGCCGTAGAACCAAGAACAGCCAGGTTCATTTGGAAAATGCCAGTAACGCTGGGGTGTGGAGTGCTGAAGACAGATTAAGGAGCCACCTTCTTGAGGCCTAATGTGACCAATACTGAAAGAGATAAATCTTTGAAAAATGTGGCGGGCGGCACCCGGGGCCCACGCCACGCAGGCAGCTTTAAGATGGCGGCTGGCAGCTGCCAAGCCAAGTCAGCTGACCTGGTGCTGCTCCTGGTTCGTATGCTTGCAATATCTGACCACCTAGAGACAACCAATAGGAGCCGGCAGCAGAGTTTTCTTCCTCGTAGCAACAACCTGCTGATTGGGTTATCTGCCCTATGTAAACGGTGTAACTTCCTGAATAAAGAGAGAGCGCGCGAGAGATCTCCGCAAGCAAGCAACAAGCGTGTGTGTGTCGTTATTGCCGCTTTTCGCCGGTCGAACGCGGCAAGCCTGGTGGCCCATACGGGGACAGTGAAAACCAATTGTAAGTATTAATGGCAAGTTGAAATTTAATTAGCAGACCCTGTTTGAACAGGAGTAGGGACTAAACGGAAGAGTCCTCCTGAGGGACTAGAAGGACTAGCCTAGAGCTAGGGAAGGACTGGCCTAAGAGCCAGGGTGACCTCGAGGTAAATGGAAGAGTCCTCCTGAGGGACTAAGGAAGTGGCTGCAAGACAGCGTCGGACGTCCTTTAGTAGTAGAATTTGTGTCAAGTTGTAAGTCTTTGTGTGTTTGTGGTATTGTTGTGTATTTGGTTTCTGTGTGTTTTTGTGATAGCTATCGTGGAAGGGCTTAAGGGTAATAATGGGATCAGAAATATCACGGGTCAGAATGGAACGGCCTCTTAAGGAGCTGTTAAAAAAGAATGGAACGCCTGTAAAAATGGCCACCACCCAAGCGTTCCTCAAAACGGTGGAGAAATGTTGTCCCTGGTTCTTGGAAGAGGGGCTCCTGAATATCCCTCAATGGGAGCATTTGGGAGAGGAGTTACAGAAGAACAATAAAAAGAATTCTATTCCCGTAGGGACTTTGCCTATATGGTCTTTAGTACGCTCCTGCTTGGATTCAGAGCGCTCCGATATGAGGAAACAACTT
>PVKS010010530.1:0-59774 GCA_004027875.1 Aplodontia rufa | reverse complement strand
GACCCTTAGATCTCTGGGTTAAGCTGATTTTACTCATCATGATCTCTTCCATAACCATCCATTTACCCTCAAAGGCTGCAATATCATTGTTTCTAATTGCTGTGTAATATTCCATGGTATAAATGTACCACAGTTTTTGAATCCATTCTTCCAGTGAGGGACACCGGGGTTGTTTCCATAGTCTAGCAATAGTAAATTGTGCTGCTATGAACATCGATATTGCTGTGTCACTATAATGTGCTGATTCTAAATCCCCTGGAAAGATTCCCAGGAGTGGAATAGCAGGGTTGTATGGAAAAATATGGAACGCTTCACAAATTTGCGTGTCATCCTATCGCAGGGGCCATGCTAATCTTCTCTGTATCGTTCCAATTTTTTATATGTGCTGCCGAAGCGAGCACTTGAACACTTTTTGACCGTAAGGGAAATCATAAATAGTTTTAACTGATTGTGCCAATTATATTCAACTTAATAATACACAAGCTTCTGAGATTTCCCTTTGACAAACCTGCAATTTAGACACTTCTCAAGACAGTTGAAAAATACAAAATGAAATTGCCAAGAGAAATAGTATTAGTGATCAAAGACTGATTTATAAATGCAGCCCATTAATGATAAAACCTCTATACATTTAAAACAAATGTAAGCCAAGTTTAAAATGAACAATGTTTAAAAGACAGCATTTAGTTAGTTTGCCTGTCTTAAACTATGTAACACGTAGACAAAAGCTTGAAAATTTAGTTCTCAGATGTAAGTGTATCTTTAGTTATACATTTCTAGAATGCCAGCAATAATCCTGAAATAACAGTTGCATTTAGCCACTTGAAGAACAATCACTTAAGACTTTAAAACGGGTAGTTTCCTTAATCACACTTAAGGGACGTAAGAAATCATCTTGATGAGCATACCAATATTTTATGAAACCCTGTTGTTAAAGAATTAGACTTTGTCTTATTAGTATATCTTTCCTAGCTAATGATTTTTTCCTAAATTTCCCAGTTGCTGATTCTTTCCTAAACTTCCATTTGGAAGTAATTCCCAATTACTATTAAGCTGAAATACTTTGTTTCATATTAAAGTCAAAACAGTTGAAACTTTTATACTTTTTGTATAACTGTTACACTTGTTAGAATTTTAACTCTTAACAGTTTTGCTTTTAGTGAAGATCCAGAAAAATAACCTTAAATTTTTCCCATTTACTAACAACTTATTTTAATAGACTCAAATATGTATTGCCTTATACAATTCAAGGAACCAAGAGCATC
Organism: Aplodontia rufa; assembly: GCA_004027875.1. Classification (NCBI taxonomy): domain Eukaryota; kingdom Metazoa; phylum Chordata; class Mammalia; order Rodentia; family Aplodontiidae; genus Aplodontia; species Aplodontia rufa. The sequence goes on along the minus strand of PVKS010010530.1, from coordinate 58,509 downwards.
TGAACTTAGTTAGCAGCAGCAATCAAATGTCTCTTAGCAAACATGCATAAAAATTAATCCCATTTATATTATCAGACAAGTGTAGGTAACCAGCATAAGCTGTTTCTCCCCTGTTGAAGAAAAATCCTAGAAGCAATGAATGTTACACTTAACATTTAGAGAAATCAATGTTCTATTGATTGACCACCTGGAAAAACATGTGGGTTAGGAATTCAGACATCTTTACTCCTGTTTAATCAATTTAAGTTGAGTCTCTTTAAATGTTTGAGTCACATGAACAGAGAGTCATTTGGATCCATTTTTAAAATTTAGTTTATGAGCACTCATTTAAGCCAATTTGTTTCCATGCTGACACAACGTACAACATATACATAGACAAACACAATGTACATGTGTGCACACATAGAGAAAACAGGAAACAGATTTTGGCAACATTTATGTAAGAAAGGAGATGAAAAATGAAGGAAATAAAGAGAGGAGAGTGGTAGCTCAACAGTAACACAGGTTTATCTGGGCGAAACCTGTGGAGGGGGGGACCCTGTGGAGTCTGGGCCCCCTCTGCTGCTTACAGACTGGGATAGATATAGCAGGAATGAGGGGGGAGGACTTGGAGGGGGGGAGGAGCCATAGATGTAGGAGAAAGGGGCAGAGGGACTGTAGCTGCAGGAGAGGAGAGAGAAGAGGATTGACCTAAGTAAGGTGAGGGGACGAGAGCCCAAATCCCAAAAGGCCTGAACATATGGCATTTTTTTATCATTTCCCTGTCCAGTGACAATAATTGCCCAAATCAGTGAGAATTTGAAAGTCAAAAGTTCCTTCTGGAGGCCATTTTGAGCCATTGTCTAAAATGTACTGAGGCCAGGCCAGTCAAGTAAAAGATCAGCTTCTTACAGTGTAAGTCTTGAGAGAGTCCTAATTTAGTAAAATTAAGGTATAGACAGCTCAAGGGATTCTTGGGGTCGAGGGAAGAATTAGTGTTTCCCATCGCCTTTTCAGTATTACGCGGGGTTGAACAGGAGCGAAAAAAGGCATCCCAAATTGTGGTCGTGTTTGCCTGAGGAATGGGTGAGTGGGCCGAGGCTGGGATGTCTCCTCAGCCTACTGGGACCCAGAATGGAACAGGTGGGCTAGCCAGAGACTGGGACATCTCCAGTCTGCTGGGGCTGAACGGAATGGGTGGGGGTCTGCAGTGCATGTGACTTATGGACCGACCCCATTAACACTGTAACTGGAAGGATGAGGGAAATGCAAAGGACCTTACCCCACTTCTGTTGGCCTGGATGAAGGGAAGCAAAGCAGTGCAGGAGCTTTCTGGTTTGTCTGTGGGAGAGGGTGGACCTCAGCCCCAGTGGGGGAGGCCCGAATACCTTCCTGGGTTTCGGCACCAAATGTAAAAATCAGGCATGGGTGTTCAAAAAGGAGTCAGACCTAAAAGCAGCTGAGCAAAACATTTTTCATTGGGAATAGGCTCTCGGGTGAGGTTCACTAGCCTGCTAGAGTGATGGGGGCTGGAGAACTTGCATGTGGCCCTGGCTAGGCAGCGACTTTATAGTCTGGGGTGGGCAGGGGAAGTTTGGGGGTCTTGTATCTCTCAGGGATTAGCTGGGGACTCCCATTGATCATTGGATGGTTGCAAGATGCCATTGGGGTTTATCTGCCAGCATATGACTGGTTGTTCCTTTGTGCATGCGTGGGCTGTCTGATGCTCTGCCCCCATCAAACTGCGAGAAACCAACCTAACAAGCACCATGTACACAGCGAAGTGTTGAACCATCCGTGTGTCCTTGGAATGAAGCCCACTTGGTCATGGTGTTTTATCTTTTTGATATATTTTTGAATGTGGATTGCTAGTGTTTTATTAAGGATTTTTGCATGTTCATCAGGGACATTGATCTGTAGTTTTCTTTCCTTGATGCGTCTTTGTTGGGTTTTGGTGTCAGGGTTATGTTTGCTTCACAGAAAGTGTTTGGGGGGCTGGAGTGGTGGCTCAGTGGTTGTGGTGCTTGCCTGGCATGTGCGAGTAGACAAGTTCAAGCCCCAGCACCCATGTACACAACTGTCAGAGCAATGAAGGCCATGTGAAAAACTCAATTGATTCTCTCTCTCTCTCTCACTGTCCTTCTCTCTTTAAAAAAAAAAAAAAAAAAGTGTTTGGTAGGGGCTGGAGTGGTGGTTCAGCAGTTACAGAGCTTGCCTGGCATGTACAAGGTCATGAGTTTGAACCCCAGCACAATGTACATAACAAAGTGTCGGAGAAACAAAAGCCACATGAAAAACTAAATAAAATTGATTCTTTCTCTGTCTCACTGTCCCTCTCTCTGAAAAGAAAAAAGTGGTAGTATTCCATCTTTGAAATTTGTTAGAATAACTTAATAAAGAGAGGTGTTAGCTCTATAAAGGTCTGGTATAACTCAGCTGAGACTCCATTGGGCTTTTCTTTTTTTGGAAGACTCATTTGCTAACTCAACTTCATTTTTTTTTTTTAAGTGTAGTAGACAAGTTTTATTATAGAAAGCATAGAAAGTAAAGCATAGGGAAAAGAGCAGACTTCCCCCAGAGTAGGGGAAGGGGACAAAGCCTAACTCAATTTCATTAATTGATATTGGTTTGTTTAAGGTTTCTGTATCTTCTTGTGTCAGTTTGGGCATGTTGTTATGTGTAAAGAAACATGTGCATGTCTTCCAGATTTTCCAGTTTATTGGAGTAAAAGTTCTCAAAGTAGGATTTGATAATCCTGTGTATTTCCGAGGGGTCGGTGGTGATTTCACTATTTTCAGCTCTGATTTTGTTGATTTGTTTCTTTTAATTCTTTCTTTTGGTGTAGTTGGTTAGGGTTTGTTAAGGCTAAACCTGAGAGTCGTTGTGATAGAAGTAAACATGGAGGTTTAAACTAAAGGCATAAAGAATGTCTTCATTGAGATAATTACAGAAAATTTCTATCAAATCAGAAATGAGATGGACATCCACATTCAGGAGGTGTTCAGGACTCTAAATAGGCTTAACCAATCAAGATATTCTCCAAGACCTCATATTCAAAATGTTTAACAGAGAAAGCAATGAAATAATATTAAAAGTTGCAAGAAAGGGCTGGAGCAATGGCTTACTGGTTATGGATCTTGCCTGGCATGTGTGAGGTCGCCGGTTCTAACCCCAGCACCACATATACAACGAAGTGTTAGAGCAACAAAAGCCACACGAAAATCTAAACAAAATTGATTCTCACTTTCTCTCTCTCTGTCCCTCCTTTTAAAAAAGAAAAAAAAAAGTTGTAAGAGAGGAGCTTCAAGTCACATTTAGAGTCAAACCAATAAGAATCACTTTGGATTTCTCACCTCCGACCCTAAAAGCAAGGAAGGCATGGAATAAGATATTTCAGCCCTTAGAGAAAACAACTTGTCAGCTGAGGATACCATACCCAGCAAAACTCAGTTTCAAATTTGAGGGAGGAAAAAAAAACAAAACATTTCATGAGAAGAACAAACTAAAAGAATTCATGAGCACAAAATTAGCCCTTCAAAAAATACTCAAAGACAAACTTCACATTGAGGAATGAAAAATCAGTACCCAAACTCCACAAGCTAAAGAAGGTTAATAAAATGCATAATCAGCTAAATAAGAACCAAGACAGCACAAAATACAATGGCTGTAAACCTCCATATTCATGCTGAATGTTAATGGTCTCAATTCTCCAACTAAAAGGCATAGATTAGCAGAATGATTAAAAAAAAAAAAAGTTCAACAATGTCCTGCCTTCAAGAGACGCATGCATGTTACAGGTAAAGACATCCATAGGTTGAAGGTAAAAGGGTGGAGAAAAGTCTATCAGGCATATGGCCCAAGAAAACAAACTAGTGTAGTGATAATTCAGAAGAGACAGTGAAAGCTACTATATCTTAATAAAGGGAACAACAATCTAACAAGATGATATAACCATTGTAAACATTTAAGCTTCAAATATTAATGCACCCAACTACATAGTAAAAACACTCAACGACTTCAAATCCCTCACTGACCACAATACAATAGTACTGGAGGACTTCAATACACCCTTGACCAATAGACAGGTCATCAAAACAAAAATCAATAAAAATATCTCCAGCCTAAATAACACCTTAAATCAAATGCACTTAACAGACATCTCTAGAATATTCCACCCCAGAACAGCTGAATTTATCTTCTCAGCTGCATATCAAACTTTTTCCAAAGTAGATCATGTTTAGTTCACAAAAAAAATCTCAGCAAATACAAAAATCTGAAATAATCCCATGTATTCTATCAGATCATAATGGTATAAAACTGGAAGTCAACAGTAAGAAAAATGACAGAAATCACATAAATACATGGAGATTGGGGAATCCTAGACCTTGTGAGCTCAGAAGAAAGCACTAGGCTGGAGACATGATATGAGAGTGCAGTGGTGGGAACAGTCTCTGCAGCAAAAGCGTCCCTGAAAGTAGCCTGAGCAGCAGAGCATGTGCCTTGCTTCCCTAGGGGATGCTGAGGTGGGTGCACCTGCCCAGCGCTCTGGGGTCCAGTGGCATGCTGCTTCCAGAGTGCAGAGGCCACCTCCTCCCTGTTTGCCTGTATGAGGCACTTGCCAGCCACATCTGCTCCAAACTGCCTGTTCTGGCTGTAGTGATCAAGCCCTATTTTTACCCTTGGTTGATTCACATTATTATTATTATTATTATTAAATAATTAATTTTTTAAGAAAAAGAAGAGGAGGGGCTGGAGCAGTGGCTCAGCAGTTGGAGTGCTTGCCTGGTAGGTGCAAGGACCTGGGTTTGAACCCCAGCTCCACATGTACATCCAAGTGTGGGAGAAACAAAGGGCAGAGGGGAAAATAAATAAAATTGATTTTCTCTCTTTCTCTCTCTCTCACTTTCTCACTAACTCACTCTCTCTCATCTGGCCTTTGTCCAACATTTGGTTGTGCATGTGGTGTTGGGGTTTGAACCTGGGGCCTTGCGCATGCCAAGTAAGTGCTCCAACTGCTGAGCTCCACTGTTCCAGCCCCTCACATTTAATTCTATTAAGAGAAAAAAGTTATTGCACCTTCTAGGAACCGCCTGTGCTGTGTCAGTACTGCCTTCTAATTTCTTAGGTATAGGCTGCAAGACATTACCTGTCTCACTGACATGGTGCTGTTGTTGGTCTGCCCTGTGACTTGGTGAGCTTGTGGACAGCTTTAGAAACAGGGAGTGTTGGGGTTGTTTCTACATCACTGAGTCTCACCTTCTCCTTTTCATTGAAGACCTACTGAGAGTGAGTGGCTTACAAAGCTTGGATGCCACGTGGGGTGAAGGTGCTTTCTGCAGATGTCGTCAGGAGCACAGAAAGAAGCCAGTCTGCAGTGCAGCCTCCCCACTCAGGAGCAGTCCTAAGCTGGGGAGGCTGCTTCTGCTCCCATCCCACCTTCTGGGAGTGGTGAGTCTACTTGGGGCTGGTCAGCTAGCACCGTGCAGCCCGAGGGATGTTCTCTTACCTGAGAGAGGTCCCTGGCCTGCGACCAGGGTCCCGCTGTTGCCTTGGAGTTCAGGGGTGTGCCTTCCTCCCAGAGACAGTCAGGATTCTCTTGTCCTGATGGGAAGCAGAGTCACTCTTGACAAGGGTGTGTGGAAATCCTCGTGCAGGTACTGGGAGGACTGGGAGGCTTGCTGCCCTAGATGACAGAATCTAAGGCGGTGGAGGCAGGTACTGGGCTATGCTCGTGGCTTTTGCTCCTCACCTCACTTTCTGCACAGCCTGAAGGACCAGCCCAGCTCCTTTCTCTTTCACACACATTCCTCCTAACCCCATACCTGTGCGTCCTGGCAGCTTTGTCCTTTTCAATTGGTGTCCCAGGGCGAGTGGGTCCAGACACCACCAGTGAGCTTGCTAGTGGGCTCACTTCCCCAGCCTGCCCTCTGGCCCATCACTGCAGGGTCATTTAAAGGACACACATAGACAACTGATGGAAATAAGTTATTTGTAATATCTGTAGTGATGATGAAATAGTCCCGATGCCTGGTGTTCTGTAGTTTCTTCCAGAGTGATCCATGTCATGATCCTGGCTGTGCTAGCTGGTGCCGGCCTCCGTGGGATAGAGACTCGAGCCCTGTGCTGCTCCCCAGCATGTGTGCATTCCTTCAGGGACACCTTCCCGGCCTCCTCCCATGATACGCAGGCACAGTCCTTGGTGGACTGTGGACTCTCTGCTGGCCGCTCTCTGTGAAGGAGTCTAAAGTTCCTGGAAGGTGGCAGTTGGAGCTGTGAATCTGTGGAGGACTGTGGTTCCTTGGGTCATTGTGGCCTAGCTCTAAGCTGGAGGTTCTCACCTCCCAAGGCATCCAGCCATCTGCCAGGCTTGTTAACATAGTGCTGGGCTTTGTACCCCATAAGTTTCTAATCACTGGTACCTGAGAATCTCCTGATGGTTGATGACCAATTCAAAGCAGTTCTTCTTACCCCTGGTGAATGACTTGAGAGGCCCAGCTGTGCCCCACACATCAGACCTGGTGGGGGATGTCAGGCAGAGAAAAGCCTCCAGAGTGACTCCCCTGCTGTGAGGTGGCAAATTCCTGGAGGAAACCCTCCCTGTTCCCAGTGTAGTAGGAGCACTTAGACTTGGGGCAGTGTTGGGCTTGCTGTGTGATCAGAGGCTGAGCTTCAGTCCTAAAGCCCATATCTCTGCAGCTGGGGCAGGAGAGGCGCCACTGGGCCTTTGTTGCTGAACTCAGTGAGCAGGTGGGTCCTGTGTCCCGCTCCAGTAGTGTGCTGAGGACAGCATCCCTGGACCCTCCTGCCTTCTGCCAGCTCAGGCCCTGCCCATGTGAAGCATCCTCACTGAGAACTTGGGGTGTGCTGGTGGGTGTATGCTATAATGTGGAGGAAGGTTTTTCCCTCCGTTTTATGAAGAGTGTCATTGTTTCAAAAGGAGCCAATGTTGGCCTGGCAACAGGGCTGATGGCACCATGGCCTGTTTTCTGTTGTTCCTCATCCTGCCCACTCCTTGGGATTCAGCTGCTGGGACCCCTTGGGGACTTTCCCACTGGGAGCAGCAGTCTTGAGAGAGCAGAGAGAGAGGAGTTGCTTTTCTGTGAAGTGGTGGCAGTGTTTGCTGCACTGTCCTGAAGCAGAGGAGTGACCTCAGAAGGAGTTTTGCATCTGTGTTTGGTCTAGGTGGGTGGCCCCTGTGGGCAGGAAGTCAAGAGCCACCTGCTCCCCACCAGGTGGCCACTGAGCACACTTGAGTGGGCTATCATCTTCCCTTTGGGGTGCAGCTCTGAGCAAGTCAGCAGTCACCTCTGCAAGCTCTTGCCCACTTCCACCCACACTCGCACCTCATCCTTCCTTCCCTCCTGTTACAAAGTTGTTTTTATTACATAAGTGTTGCATAGGTTGCTTTACTTTACTAAAATCCAAGAAAAACAAATCTGAGGTTCTCTTGCAGTTGGACATAGGAAGTACCTTTATGAGAAGGTCAGTCCTGTCCCTGTCAGCTGGTAAGGGTAGAGAAAACTTGAAATAGCTGGGCTGTGCCTCCTGGTGCCTAACTTCCAGCCCTGGGGACCTTTCTGTGTATCTGTGGAAGCCCCAGTGAGACTCCTCAGCAGTAGGGATAGCTGGCTCTCAGGTTGAGAAAAACCCTGCAGGGGAGTCTGAGCATTGGCCTGTGTGTGAATCAAAGATCACTTCCCTTTGGTTAGCTGCTGCCTTTAGTGTGATAACAACAAACTTAAAAAGGAAAACAAAAGAGGGAAAAAAGGCAAATAATGCACATTTAAATAAAAACATGCAAATAATGGAAAAAATAAAAAAGAAATTCTGGTACCATAAATTTGTTCAACCTCCTAGCTTTTTTTTTCCCCTCCCAAGGCTGAGGATTGAACTAGGGGCCTTGCGTGTGCTATGCAAGCACTCTGCCACTGAGCTCAATCCCTAACCCCAACCTTTTAGCTTTTAAATTATTTAAGACAAGGCTGGAGTGGTGGCTTGGTGGTTATGGCGCTTGCCTGGCATGTGCAAGTACACGGGTTCAAACCCCAGCACCACGTACGCAAGTGTCAGAGCAACGAAAGCCACGTGAAAAACTAAATAAAAGTTGATTCTCTTCTCTCTCTCCCCCCTTTTTAAAAAAAATTATTTAAGGGGTTGGGGATTTAGCTCAGTGGCAGAGCGCTTGCCTAGCACACGCAAGGCCCTGAGTTCGGTCCTCAGCCCTGAAAAAAAAATTATTTAAGACAAAAACCAGAGTCGTAATCAATTTACAGTTTTACTCTAGTTTAAATTGAATGTGAGAACCTCTCAACATTGGTATCTTTATTTCTACCTCCTGATTTTAATAGCCAGAGTCTCGTGGCTATGTGAACTGGTATGCTAGAACATATTTGGTTATCCTTTCCTCTTGACATTTTGGGTTCCACTATTTTCCGTTATTCCCCTTCTTTTTTTTTTTTTTTTTTTTAAAGAAAGAGGGACAGTGAGAGAGACAGAGAAAGGGAGAAACAACTTTATTTAGTTTTTCACATGGCCTTAGTTGCTCTAACACTTAGTTGTGTACGTGGTGCTGGGGTTTGAACCCGGGTCCTCGCGCTTGCCAGGCAAGCGCCGAAACCACTGAGCCACCGCTCCAGCCCCCGTTATTCCCCTTCTTGTAGCTGAGTCTTCCTGCACAAATTATATTGTGTCCTTAAAAAGAAATTGCTAGGGGAGTGGGCATGTAGGTTTGGAGGGGAGCACTGGGGATTGAACCAGGGGCACTTTACCACTGAGCTGCATCCCTAGTTCTATTTTTTTTTTTTTTTAAAGAGAGAGGGACAGTGAGAGAAAATCAATTTGATTTAGTTTTTCATTGCATGCGTGGTGCTGAGGCTTCAAACCTGCATCCTTGAACATGCCAGGCAAGTGCTGTAATTGCTGAGCCACTGCTCCAGCCCCATTTTTTTCTTTTTATTTTGAGACAGGTTCTTGCTAGGTTGCTTAGGGCCTTGCTAAATTGCTGAGAGGCTGGCCTTGACCTTGTGATCCTCCTGCCTCAGCCTCCCAAGCCACTGGGATTATAGGTATGTGCCACCATGCCTGGCTAGATTTTTGAGAAATCTTTTAATTTTTAGCTTTTGCATTGCTGGGGATATAGAACCCAGATTTGTGCACATGGCAGTCAGTGCTCCTCCTCTGAGCCTTGCACCCCGCCCCAGTGCCCAATTTTCAATATAAAGGGATGGTTAGGGGCCTCACATACCTGAGGAAAGCCTGTTAGAAGGAAGAGAAAGAAGAGAAAAAAGATGTATCAGAGACACTTGAAGGGAACAGAGGCAGTGCAGAGAGTAGAGGAAAGCTGGAGAAATAAGAGCTGATTCATATTGTGGGGAAGGTTAAAGAGAATTGGAAAGGATGGACCCTCCGACACTGAAAGTGATGTGAAAACATCCAGCCGGACAGTTGCCCAGGAGGCTGAGGCCAGATATCCAAGGTCAGCCTGGATCAGCCTATCTCAGGGGCTAGGGAATAGCCCAGTGGTGGAGTGCCCCGGGTTCAACACACAGTACCAAAAAAAAAAGAAAGAAAGAAAACATGAACCCTGGTGTGTGAACCTTTGGTTAGCTGCGCCAGTGGTTGGCGTGAAAGTTTCCTCTGGGCTCTGCCCTTGAGCCCCCGTGGCCTGCACAGCAGCCACCCTTCTGCGGGCTCTTCACTGAACAAGCTTGTTCTCTTGTTCTTTGGACTGCTAGGTATGGAAAGCCACCTCTGTAAGAGAGCTGGGCTTATCTGTCATTGGTGTCCAGCCCTCAAAGATTCCAAGGACAGAGAGGTAGCATTTCTTCACTTTTTTTTTTTTAAGAGAAAGGGACAGTGAGAGAGAAATAATTTTATTTTGTTTTTCATGTGATTTTTGTTGCTCTGACACTTGGTTGTATACGTGGTGCTGGGATGCTAGGCAAGTGCCACAAATGCCAAGCCACTGCTCCAGCCCTTCATTTTGTTTTGATCCTGACCTGAGGATGTAGAACTGCCTACCCTGGTGAGCACATGGCAGGGTATCTGTCTATTCTTGGGGAGACGCTCTGGCATGAGAACTTGAAAGCATGTGTGTCCTTGACCTTGACTTAAATCTAGTTAATTTGGGGTTTATAGTAAGTGTATCACTGAAATGTTTTATTAAACATTTTTGCATTTCTCCTCCTCTCCTGGACACGGAACTACTCAGCTATTTTGAGACAGGGTGTTAATAGGTTTTTGAGGCTAGCCTCGAATTTGCCATCCTCTTGCCTCAGCCTTTGGAGTAGTTGGGATTATAGGCTCAGCAAACATCTTTGCCTTTTTTTTTTTTTTGTACCAGGGATTGAATCCAGGGGCGCTTACTCATTGAGCCATACCCCCAGCCCATTTTATTTTTTGAGACAGGGTCTCACTAAGTTGCTGAGGACTTCACTAAAATGCAGACTCGAAAAAATGATTTGGATGTAGGGGAGAGTGTTCACAAGGCAACTCTGACCCCTTCGCTCTCACCATAGTATTTATTGAGTTGAAACAGAGGGTTTAATCAACTTAATTTAATCGACCTAATCTTTAGCAAGAAAGGATGCAGCTGCTGCACTTCTGAAGAACATTCCTGAAAACAGGTGTGGGCCATAAAACTTGTTTTTGTGAAACTAAAGGTTAATAGGAATGTATTTCAAAAGCAGCTGTTTTCTGGTGGGCAGGGACATCTGAATGACTTGGAGACCTGACTGCTTGCAGGTACCTCTCCTCCTGGTGTCCCATGAGGCTTGCTGATTCCTGCTGTTTGTGGCATGGAATGTCACAGGAAGATCAGAATCACATGGCTTTAGACTGTAGGTGTACCTATAGCTGAGAGAGACTGCCTGTTAGGGGGTTACATGCTGTGAGGGAGGAGTCAGCCACATTTGCAGGTGTTTGTATTGATAAAGATCCAGAAACACCCGCTTGTTGCCTGCTCCTCCCTCTTCCGTGTGTCTCTGCACATCTCCACTACTCTAAGCTTTTTTTGTGTGGGGGGTTGGGGGGTTACTGTGGATTGAATCATGGGTGCTCTGCCACTGAGCCACATCCCTAGACTTTTTTATTTTGTTTTGAAGCAGGATCTCACTAAGTTTCTGAGACTGGCTTCTGACTTGGTCCTCCTGCCTCAACCTCCCAAGTGTCTGGGATTACAGGTGTGTGAATGACTATACCCAGAGCTAATTTTTGTTTTTTTGTTTTCTTTTCCTTTTTTTTTGTACTAGGGATTGAACCCAGGGGTGCTTAACCACTGAACAACTGGGGGCAGGATGCTTCTGCCCACTCTTGGCATTCCAGGAAGCTGGGGGCTAGGACCTATTGTCCCTTTCCTCCCCATGGGTGTTTCCATGTCTGTGTAGAGCCTATGCAGTTCTGTAGGAGGCTTTTCATGCTGGTGCAGCCCTGCTGGTGATTCTGAGGGGCCCTGGGCCCACCTGCTGGGGAGGTGTGGTCTTGCTTGGCCCACTCTGGCTTGTGCCTCTGGTGTTCTGACTGCTGGATTTTACAGACTGGGCGGGGTGTGTTATTTCTTGCAGTCTTTTTTTTTTTTTTTTTTTAAGAGAGAGGGACAGTGAGAGAGAGAGAGAGACAGAGAAAGGGAGAAACAACTTTATTTAGTTTTTCACATGGCCTTAGTTGCTCTAACATTTAGTTGTGTATGTGGTGCTGGGGTTTGAACCCGGGTCCTCGTGCTTACCAGGCAAGTGCCGAAACTGCTGAGCCACTGCTCCAGCCCTGTTTCTTGCAGTCTTATTGGAATGCTTTGGGTTTGGAGAACTGGAACCATCTCCAAATCATCAGATGTGTATGAATTGATCTGTCCTCTAAAGTGGGAAGAAAGGGGGCTGGAGCAGCTCAGCAGTTACAGCACTTGCCTGGCATGCACCAGGATGTGGGTTCATACCCCAGTACCACGTACACAACCAAGTGTCAGAGCAACGAAATCCACATGAAAAGCTAAATAAAATTGATTCTTTCTCTCCCTCTCCCTCCCTCTCTCTCTCTCTCTCCCCCCCTTCAAAAAAATAAAAATGGAAAGGAAGTATACACTTTGATTCATCCTTGATCATACTCACTAGTTCCTCAAGGCCTCCTGCTAGTTACTGTTTAGAAAGTGTCTGGTTTGGGTTTTTGAATCAACACAGTGGTACTTCAGTTCCCACTGGGAGTCTCCAGGACAGAGTGGCCAGTGTGAACCAGCAGGACTCCTTGAGACCTCATATGACTTCATGTGCTTTAGGCTTTGGTGAGATAAAAAGTTAGGTGATTGATAAAGAGTTCTGCTCTAGAACTCAAGAATTTAGCTAATAAGTGGACTTTGGAGCCCAGTGTCATGCTAATGAGGGACAATGGCCACATCTTGCCATTGTCAGGGAGAAGGGGACTCATGTCTGACTTGCTGTTGGTCCCCAGGACTCCTTTCCTGTTACCCTTGAGTCTAGATCCCTAGGTCACACTTGGACGTCTGGGTCCGGGTGCTGGGTCCTAGGAAGGACAGTCATATGTGCATTGCTGTGCTCTGGCTTCTCTTCCTGCCTGTCCACATGGGGCTGCCCTTCAGGGCCTGTGCTCTCTGTTCTCATGTCAGACCCTCTGACTGGACTTAGTGTTTAGTCCTTTCGTTCCTTCAGTCCCTGATACCTGTTCATCTCATGCAAAGCAGGGAAGATCCTGGGTCCTCCTAGGACTTGTCCCAAGCTCAGTGGCTATGTTGTGCCAGGTTGAGGTGTTTCCAGATAGTTCAGCAGGTGCACCTGTTAATCAGCACTCTGAGGAACTCTCCAGTGTCCCCACATCTCTGGAAATCAACAGCAGTTCCTTGGTGTCACCAAATGTTCAGTCGGTTTCCAAATTTAGTCGAATTTGGTGGGGCCTTTTAAATGTGTCTGCTGAGGTCTTCACATGCTGCTGGGTTGGCAAGGCTCCCAGGCTTCTCGTGTGAGGCTTCCCTCTGTCTTCTTGACCTCAGAGGTCACAGGCTGGGTGCTGCTGGCTGCCTCCTTGGATGTCCAAGTGCGCTCCTTTTTCTGTTTCTCGTGTGGGTGGGTGGCAAGCTGTGATGTCTGGGAGTCAGCAGCCGCTGGTGCTCCTTCCCCATGGAGCATGGCCAGGCGCCTTCTGGCTCTGCTGTTCCTCCCCATGTCTTGGGCTGCTTCTGTCAGGAGGAGCTTGCTGGCACTCCCACTGGTGGCCCAGTGCTGTAAAGGCAGGCTGGATGGGCAGCTCTTTACTTGCTGCTAGTGAGGGGGTTCACCTGCATTCTCCAACAAACCCCCAGCATTATTATTACTATTATTATTATTATTATTATTATTTAGATTGAGGGACAGTGAGAGAGAGAGAGAATCCATTTAGTTTTTTATGTGGCTTTCATTGCTGTGACACTGTTGTGTATGTGGTGATGGGATTTGAACCTGTGTTCCTGCGCATGCCAGGCCATCCCTGTAACCACTGAGTCACTGCTCCAGCACCCCCACTGTTTTAAAACCCTAGTTATGACCTGGTGGATTGGGATGTGCTAGTTGCTGATTCTGGTTACCTGCCTTGGTCTCTCATGTGGCTTCTGAGCTGTTAGCAGAACCAGCAGCAAGGAGCTTTGGGCTTTATGCTTGGGCATGAAAGCGGGCACCATGCTTAGCTGGCACATCCCAGAGTCTCCCAAGGGGCTGGTTTCTTTTGTGGGAAATGAAATGCAAACAACTCAACCTGGGGCTGTTCTGGGTGGACAGAACTAAAGTTTTTGTTTCTTTAAATACCTATGAGTTCAAGGTCAAAATTCAAATTTAGATTATAGATGGCTGCGGCCAGAACATCCTCCAAAGCATGCACATTGACACTAGGTCACCAGTAGAAGTATTGTGAGTCCTGAGGTAAAGCCTGGAAGCCCTGGCTGCCATGTCAGTCATGAGAAGTGGCTTCTGCTCCTTGAGCCACACAGGATGGGTGCACTGGAACAGGGTGTGCCTGCCTGGTGAGGCGCGGAACCCCAGCCTCAGCAGCACTGGGAAGGATGGCACAGGGAAGCACCAGGTGCTGTTTTTGCTGCGATGGCGGGTGGTGCTCCAGTCTGTTGCCTCGCTCCTCTGATGTAGTGCTATGGAGCGTTGGACAGGTCTTTCTCTTGGTGTTGGAAAAGCTCACTAGTGCAGGTCTTTGGAGTGGGGAGTTGACCTTTCCAGTGCTGGTGTTGTCCTTCCGTCTGTGGCTGGCCGTGCATCCTAGGCTATCCTGTAGCAGTCCCGCGTTCTCCCCTCTCTGTGCTCCAGCTTTCCTTTCCAGCTCTGCCAGATCCTTTTGGCGGTGCTGCAGTGCTTGTCACTTTCTCTATCTCTCGCTAAGAGCTCCACTGGGTGTGAGTCACAGAACCCCAAGGAAGTGGCACTTTTGGGTCCGTGTAGGTTTGTGGAAGCGCAGCTCTGAGATGCCACATCCCAGAGTGCTCTCTGTGCTGCTGCCGACATGAGCCCCTTCCTTCTGAGAACTTCCTTGCATACAGCAGTGCAACTTGTGGTCTTTCTTGCTGGCTGCTCTGCTGGGCTGTCACAGGCCTCTCACGTGGATGAGCCATGTGCTGCACCGTTTCTGGACAACTGACGCTTTGGCTGTGCAGAGTGTCTCTGGGCTCATGTTTCCTTTCTCTGGGCCCACTGTGTTGTGTGGTCAGCTCCTGCTTACCTTCTTAAAGAGGTTGCCTGCTTGATAGTCTCCCAAGTCACCCAAACCAAGTTCTGTCCCTCCTGGCAAGGCTTCAGTCTTCAGTTTCTCTACATCCTTACCATAACTTGCTGTTCTCGGTCATTTTAAGATGGGGTCCCACTGTGTTGCCCAGTAGCCTCAAACTCCTGGCCACAAGTGGTCCTGATCCTCTGGTCTCAGGCTCTGCAGTAGCTGGGACTATAGGTGCGTGATGCCAAGCCTGCTTCTGTATATGGCTGAATATGTATATTCTGGAGATAGGTTCTTTACTAGATGTGTGATTTGAAGTATACAAATGCTTTCTGCTGATAATGTTGTCTCTTTTTTTTAAAGAAACAATTTTTTAAATTTCTTCATCTGGCCTTTGTTTCTCTGACACTAGTTGTGTATGTGATGCTAGGGTTTGAACCCAGGTCCTCACACATGCCAGGCAAGTGCAATACTGCTGAGCCCCCATTCCTGCCCCAGTGTTGTCTCTTTCTTGCTTTTTTTTTTTTTTTTTTAATGACACTGGATATTGATCCCAGTTCAGTTACTGAACTATATATCCCCACCCGTTTATGCATTCATTCATTCAGGTGCCAGGGATTGAACCCAGAGGTACTTAACCACTGAGTCATATCCCTAGCCCTTTTTATTTTTATTTTTAAGTATATTTTGTTTATTTATTTATTTATTTTAGAAAGAGGGAACAGAGAGAGAGAGAGAGAGAGAAGAAATCTTTATTTAGCTTTTCACGTGACTTTCATTCCTCAAACACTCGCGTCCTCGCACTTGCTAGGCAAGCGCCATAACCACTGAACTACTGCTCCAGCCCCTTAAATATATTTTATTAAGGAATTGAGTTATTGTAAATCATAAATGGATTTAAAGTAACAATATTATATGCATATACACTTAAACCAGAATTACCCCCTAGATCCATTCCTATTCTCCTTCCCTCTTCCTTCCCCCACCTACTCTATCCTCCCCACTACATATCTACAATTGCCCTAGATTATGTGTTATTATGCCTTTGTTGGGTCTAATATGTGAGATTAACTACCTTTCACTCAGGCCTGGGTTTAGCTCTGGCCTCTGCAAATGAATGAAAACATTCGATCCTTGACTCTCTGGGTTTGGTAACTTTGCTCAGCATAATTTCTTCCATCACCATCCATTTACCTTCAAAGGCTACAATTTTGTTGTTTCTAATTGCTGAATAGAACTCCATGGTGTGTGTGTGTGTGTGTGTGTGTCACAGTTTTTGGATCCATTCATCCAGTGAGGGGCATCTGGGTTGGTTCCATAATTTAGCTATTGTAAACTAAACTGCTATGAACATAGATTTTGCTGTGTCAGTGTAATGTGCTGATTCTAACTCCTCTGGGAAATTACCAAGAAGATGGATTGCTGGATCGTATGGTGGGTCCATCCCTACTTTTTTGAGAATTCTCCATACTGCTTTCCAGAGCAGCTGTACTAGTCTGCAGTTCTACCAGCAGTGTGCTAGTGTTCCTTTTTATTTTTATTTTGAGATAGGGCCTCACTAATTTACAAGGCTGGCTTTGAATTTGAGATCCTCCTGTCTCAGCCTTCTGAGCTGCTGGGGTTACAGGTGTGCCCCCACTGCACCTGGCACTTTGTTTATTTTGAGATAGGGTCTCACTAATTTGCTCAGGCTGGCCTCCCATTTGGGATCCTCCTGCCTTGGCCTCCCAAGTCATTGCAATCATAGGTGAGCACCACTGTTTGAAGTGTAGAAATTTGAAATTTTGATGAGCTTTGAATTGTCCTTGGCAGTTCAGCCCTGTTTTCTTGAAGGTTATGCCTGCTATAGAATCCAGGTATGAACTACACCCTGCTGTTCTTTGTGAGCCTGATGTCAGTTACTTCCTACTAAAGACCAGCTCCACTGGGAAAGCCTGTCAGAGTGGGTGGTATGACTTATACTCTGCATCGATGTTCCAGGTACTTGCCAGAGCAGCCTCCTGTCCTTCCCACTGGAGCCTGGTTACAAGCTCCAAGAGCCAGGACAGAGCCAGGATCTTACTTGTGTGTGCAGGATACCACCATCCTGTGGCTGGTGCTATTGGTAACCACTTTGGCAGCTGCCTCTGCCTCCTTGATCAGAGGCATCAGGGACTCCTGCACCAGCTCTGCATCCTGCAAGCAAGCTGCTTCTAAGTAGTGAAAGGGCCTTGTGCACACTTTGAGAAGGCTGTGGGTAACATATTCTCATTTGGCATTTGCAGGTGAAGGACTTAACAAAGTATTTGGATCCCAGTGGGCTCGGCGTGATCAGTTTCGAAGACTTCTACCAGGGGATCACAGCTATCAAAAATGGAGGTCAGTAGTCCCCACCATGTGCTCCATCACCTCTCCCCTTCCTTCACTGCCCCATGTCCACCTGCTCTCTGGCATTCCTCACCAGGGAGGACCTCTTGTCCTCCAGAATTGACGGACTCAACTGCTGTCCACAGCACTGGGGAGCTGCTGCCCTTTCCTGAGGTTTTGTGATGGGAAATTTCATAGTCCTGAAGAAATTGCACAGGGAGCCCTACTGTATTCACAGCAGTGGCTGCTGGGTTGGCCTTATCATGTCCTTGTCTCATCTCAGTGTCCACCATTCCACCGTTTTAGTGGGGAGCACTGCAGGGTACAGCGCAGTGGGTGCTGATCACAAGTGTTCAGTTCGTTTGTAGGCATGGAGGAACGCCCCTGCGAGGCTTGTGTACCTGAGTGTGGGACTCTCCTCTGGCAGAGCCAAGCCCCTCTCTGGCTGGATGGCTGCTCCCAGGGCTCCTTCTCACCCTCTCCAGCTCTCTTAGAAAAGCCTTGCCTCTTCCGAGTTTCACATCCTCCTCCACACCCCTCCGGAGTGCAGTCATCGGTCTTCTCCCAAGGTGGTTTATGTCCCTCTGCCATCCCGTGTCCTGTGCTGCTGGGATGGGCACCTGCTTTGGGTTGTTGGAGTATGCCTCCAAGGACCTCTCTGTGTAGATCTTTGTATGAGATCAATTTCCCATCCCCAGGAGTAGCCAGCAGCAGGAGGCCATGTGCTACATGAGAGAACAGTGTCTACATGGTGGTCCTGCCATTCACACTCACCTGTAGCCGTGTGCACCTATTCTGCAGCTCTGAACACATGGTGGCTTCTCAAGTGCCTGCCTCTGCCATGGTCTGGGGAACGGTGGTGGGGCGTCACATTCGCAGGCTTTTCCCTTCTGGATGCGTGTGGGTCTGTCAGACTGTGGCCGGGGTTCCACGGTCATCGGATGTGGTCAGGTTCACGGTGCTCTCAGACCTCAGATTTTAGCCTGGCAGTATCACTAAGGGGCTGGGTTTCCTAAAACCCTGAGTCCTCTGACTGCTATGGGGACATTCTGTGTGTCATGCCTCTGTTGCCCTGTTTCCTGTTTTTACTGAGAACTGTGTGGGCACTGGCTCAACCCTGGGCACTCCATGGAGCTTTGACATCGAAGTGAAATGGGCAGGCAGCAGTGAGAGTACTCCTGGGCAAGGCGCCACCATGGTCAGTGCAACAGGCAGGGACCCGTGCAACCACAGTCCAGTCCCAGAGCCCTCTCTGAGGAGGGCAAGAAAAAGGAAGTGTGATCACCAGCAAGGGGCTCTGGCTGGAGTACAGGACAGCTGGCCCACATAGCAGCCTGCTGGTGGACGGGGCCTGCTGAGAGGAGGGCAAGCAGGTAGGTGCGGAGCTGTTATTGGGGTGGGGACTAGGGCCAGAGCTGATGACCACCAGCAGCCCAAGGCTATCCCTGATAGCTAGTGATCCTGAAGGACTGTTTGAGGCCAGATGTGCAGTGAAAGTGATGTAACCCTCCACCCTTCTGCGTGAAAGTTTCTGCCCACTAGTGGGCCTAAGAATAACAGCTGCTCCCCAACAGCCATAAAAAAGTCTACATCCAGCGCCTCCTGGTGGGCTGCTGGGTGGAGTACCTGCATTTATATGCTTGGCCTCATGCCAGCAGCACTGCCCTGGACCTCCAGAAGTCTGTTGTGTGTGTGTGGTGCTGGAGATTGGACCCAGGGGTGCTCTGCCCCTGAGCAGCACCCTCAGCCCCCTTGTTTCTAATTTTATTTTGAGACAGAGTCTTGCTAAGTTAACCAGGTGATCCTCTTGCTTCAACCCCCTTAGTAGCTGGGATTACAGGTGTGCACCACTGTACCTGACTAGAAGTCTAGTTTTCCTGAAGTCACTGCCCTGTGGTGGCTGAGCCTGTGACCCTGGTGTGTCCTCCAGTGGCTAGCCTTGAGGAACTCTCCGTGTTTTCCTCTTTAGTTTCAAAACCCTGTGTGGGGGTAAGGCTATAGCTCGGTGTTAAAGCACTTGTCTGGAATGTCAGGTCCCTGCACTGCAAATGAAATAAAAAAGTGAAATAGTGGTGTATGATTTTCATGTGGCTAGTGAGGCCTAACTATCCCTAAGTTAAGTTCATAAAAACCAACCAAACAAATAAATAAAAACAGAAAGAAGAACAATACCTGTAATCCCTGTGACTGGGGAGGCTGAGGCAGAAGGATTCTAAGTTCGAGGCCAACCTGGTCAACTTAGCAAGACTCTAAGCAACTTAGGCCCTGTCTCAAAATAAAAAGGGCTGGGGATGTGGCTGAGTTGTAGAATTCCCCTGGGTTCAATCCCTAGTAACCTCCTTTCCCCCACAAAAAAAGAAAAAGAAAAAAATGGAACCTACTGTGATTTTTTTTTTTAAATTCTAAAAGTTATTTTATGGGGCTGGAGCAGTGGCTCAGCAGTTACGGCACTTGCCTGGCATGCATGAGGACCTGAGTTAAACCCTAGCACCATGTATATAACAAAGTCTCAGAGCAATGAAAGCTACGTGAAAAACTAAATAAAATTGATTCTCTTTTTCTCTCACTGTTCCTATCTCTTAAAAAAAAAAGTAAAATTGGGCTGGAACTATTTTATATTTTTAAATAATTATTTTTTAAAACTTTTTTTTTAGGGGCTGGAGCGGTGGCTCGGTGGTTAAGGTGCTTGCCTGGCATGCACAAGTACACAGGTTCAAAGCCCAGCAACCCACATACACAACTAAGTGTCAGAGCAACGAAAGCCATGTGAAAAACTCAATAAAAGTTGATTCTCTCTGTCTGTCTCTCTCTCTCTCTCTGTCCTTCTCTCTTAAAAAAAATTTAAAAAAAAACAAACTTTTTTTTTTAAAGAGAAGGACAGTGTGAGAGAGAAAGAGACAGAGAGAATCAATTTTTATTGAGTTTTTCACATGGCTTTCGTTGCTCTGACACTTAGTTGTGTATGTGGGTGCTGGGGTTTGAACCCGTGTACTTGCACATGCCAGGCAAGCACTGTAACCACTGAGCCACCGCTCCAGCCCCCTTTAAATAATTCTTAAATAATTTTATTTTAAGAGAGAAGGAGAAAGAATCAACCTGGGTCCTTACACATGCCAGGCAAGTGTTCCAACCACTGAGCCACTGCTTGAGCTCCTAAAAGCTATTTTAAATTCTAAGTATATTTTAAAATCTTCAAACCTAATGGTGTGTGTGAGACAGAGAATGTAATCTTCATGATCTTGGCACATTGACGTTGTTGAGTTTGTTTTATGGTCCACTGAAGGTCAGGCTTCATGCACATGATGTTCATACTTGAGCAATTGCTGACCCTGCAGCTGAGGCTTGCACCTCTGCCTGGCCTTAGCTTTACGGAGGAGATTTCAGACCCTAACAAAGGAGGTGGCAATGTCAGTGTGCCTTGTGTGTGTTTTTCTGCCTGCCTATCTGTCTTTCTTTCCTTTCTTTCTTTAGTACTAGGGATTGAGTTCAGGAGTCCATTTTATTTTATTTTTTGGTACTGGGGATTGAACCTGAACCCAGGGTCACTTAACCACTGAGCCACATCCCTAGACTTTTTTTTTTTTTTTTTTTTTTTTTTAAGAGAGAGAGGGATTGTGTGTGAGAGAGAGACAGAGACAGAATCAACTTTATTCAGTTTTTTCATGTGGCCTTTGTTGCACCAACACTTCATTGTATACATGGTGCTGGGGTTTGAACCGCATACTCACGCATGCCAGGCAAGTGCCGTAACTGCTGAGCTGCCACTCAAGCCCCCTGGCCCTCTTTATTTTTTAAAGAGAAAATCAAGGGCTGGAGCTGTGGCTCAGTGGTTAGGGTGCTTGCCCGGCATGTGCAAGTACGCGAGTTCAAACCCCAGCACTACATGCACAATGAAGTCTTGGAGTAATGAAAGCCACATGAAAAACTAAATAAAAAAATTGTTTCTCTCTTTCTCTCTCTCTCTCACTGTCTCACTGTCTCACTCTCACTCTCTCTTTTAAAAAAAAGACAGAGAGAATCAATTTTTTAAAAATTTTTTATCTGGCTTTTGTTTCTCTTAACACTCAGTTGTGCATGTGGTACTGGGGTTTGATCCTGGGTCCTTGCGCATGCCAGGCAAGCACTCCAACTGCTGACCCACTGCCCCAGCCCCCACGTTTTATTTTTTATTTTGAGACATGGTTTCGCCAAGTTGCTCAGGGCCTTGCTAAATTGCTCAGGCTGAATTTGAACTTTTTATTATATTCCGAGACAAGGTCTTACTAGGTTACTGAGGTTGGCCATGAATTTGGCAGTCCTCCTGCCTCAGTCTGTCCAGTTGCTGGAATTAAAGGCCTGAATCAGCGCACCTGGTTGAGGGTTTGCTTAATCTTTACCCAGCACGGAGCAGACCCCTGGCCTTGGAAGATATGCAGATGGGGTGTGGGGCTGAGGGGCAGAGAAGTGGAGGGAAGGTGGACACTGGGTGGGCCAAGTGTTCCTGTTGGACTATGGGAGGTAGCACTGATGAGATCTTGAACCTGGCCAGGTGGAGGGCTGGCTAGTCAAGCCCTGTGAGAACTATGGATGTGGCTATGTGGAGCAGCAGGGAACAGGCTCTGGGGATACAACAGCAGAGGTACAGAACCCTCTGCCCTGGGAACTGGCTTTCTAGTGCAGCCAGACTGACTATAGGCACTATGGTGGGAGCTGGCAGAGTTAGAGTGGCGGGGGGCTGGGTGAGGTGTCCAGACAGTGGGTGTCGGAGGTGCTGTGGGATCTTCTATGAGAGGGCCAGCCTTGGAGCTCCAGCCCAGCCTCAGCACCAGCTTGGCGGGCCTGCTTGCAGAGCTGATGTGGGCTCAGTGGCTGGCGGGGCCGGGTGTACGTGCCCACCACCAGGTTGGGAAGTGCTGTCACTGGAGCTGAGGTGATGGCTTTGCTTTCTGGTGTTTGTGATTTTGAGACTTCCTTTAGATTTCATTCAGAAGGGAGAGAGAAAGCAAGAGAAGTTACTTCACAGCGTGTGTGAGAAAGGAAGGCTCTGCAGGCCTTACCTGGAGCCTGCACACTGCTGGTAAGACTGCGCTGTGTGTTGACCTAGTTTGCAGGGAAGTGCAAGGAGTTTTTTTACAGGCCTTGTTTCAGGAACAGAGCAAGATCGGGAGGGACTTGTTACAAATAGGCCATGGCTCTGGCTCACACATACCTCAGGCTCTGGGAGAACAAAAGAAAAACATGGGTTAGAATTTTTCACTTTTGAACATTGTTTCAGTCTTACAGAGGAAGCTGATAACATAAATAGGCTGTGCTCAAGCCTCCCTAAGACTCTTGGGTCTGGTGCCTCTATGTGCTGGCTGTGTTGGACACTTTTGGGTTCTGAATTCAGCTTTGGAAGTGCAGGCACTCTGACATTCATTGGTGGCAACCTGTTACTGAGAGTGCACTCCAGTTACCCCGGAAGATGGGCCCTCCTATGCTGCAGTCTTAATGGTTCTTTCCATCTGTGCCAGTGCCATCCATGTCACCAGCTTCAGTAGTTCAACAGCAGCTTGCTGTAGCCAACACCCAGACCAGTATAGGAGCTATGGTCTGTGTGGTGTGGTGGGGTGGGGCAGGGCTGGGCTTGAGGCCTCCTCCCTCCTGGCCATCATCCAGACCTCTCATGTTCAGCCCCACAGGAGACCTGTGATTCTTTTTTCTTTGTCTTTGGTACTGGGGATTGAACCCAGGGGTGCTTCACCACTGAGCCACATACCCCCCCTTCCTTTTTTTTTTTGAGACAGGGTCTCACTAAGTTGCTTAGGGCCCTTCCAAGTTGCTAAGGCTGGCTTCGAACTTCCAATCCTCCTGCCTCTGCCTCCTGAGTCACTGGGATTACAGGCATGGGCCACTGTACCTGGGTGGATTCTTGAAAACCACAGAGAGTGGTGCTATGTTACCACATATGTAAATTAATGCACAACTGTGGGAAATGATTATCATGATTCTTAATGAGAGTCATGTAGAAACCAGATGGGACAGTAGTATGCTCTGCTTCGTGGTGAGGGGTCCTCAGATGCTCAGATGCTAGTTCCCCGGGCCTGTCAGGGTAAGGTGCCTGGGCAGCAAGAAGCCAGTGCTGTCTCAGAACATCTCCCAGAAGGTGGCCTTTGAGAGGCCCAACCCTACTTTCTCCATATGTGGCTGGGTGGGTGGATCATGAGAAGATACTGCAAGAGTAGCTAGTGCTCAGGAGACAGGGGCTGCCCCATGCCTTCATCCTTTGCTTCCTGCCTCAGCCTTGGTTCCCATGGAAGGAGGTGGCCAGGTGCCGTGCGACCCATGGGTTTGAGGAGCAGTGAATTTGCTTCTTCAAATTTTATCTGATATGAAAGGAAACGGGTATTGTAGAAGACAGTTAAACAAAAGAGGACACTAAGAATGGCCCCTGAGTTCAGCCAGCACAGTTGTCATCCTAGTGCTACTTCATGGAGCCTGCACCTGGCTGGCTCTGGCTGGCTGTTGGGTTGACTCCTGGCGCAGGGCTGATGCCTTGCTTCTTCCTTCTGTCGCACTCTGGTGCCCTTCTCCCTGACACCAGTGCCCCAGCCTTGGGTGGACATGGCCTCCTGGGAGCATGACCATCAAGTCTTGCCCTGCTGGCCTCTCCCTCAGCTCGTCTGGGTGCTCTCACTTCCTCCACAATGACCTCCAGACCCTCCTGACTCTGGCAGCTGGGTGTGTGTGGCAACATGCACCCCACCTTCACCTCTGGAGGCTCTGTGGCCTCACGAGCACTCGGTCTTATCTCTGCAGAGCCTGACAGCCAGCTGCCGTGCGTGGCATCTGCCCAGGATGAGGAGTCCCCCTCCTGTGCTGACGAGTTTGACGACTTTGTCATCTACGAGGCAAGTGCTGCGCCCTGCATATGGGCTGCCCTGCATGAGTGCCTGGCTCCTGTCCCACCTGTGTATGTGGTTGGGGGTGTCTGATTGGTGTGCTCTGGACTCCAGGACCCTTGCAGGAGTTTCCCTCAGGCCTCTGGGAGCAGAGGTCAGGTGGGCTGCCAGGGCTCCATGCTAATAGCACTGTCACTCTCTGCATAGCACAGGCACAGATGAAATCTGTGTGGTTTCCTTTGAAGAGCTTTCAAACAGGGTTCACTTTTGGGGACATGGACTTAACACCTGCCTCCTGCCCTACCATCCTCCACCTCTTGCTCAGTTGTACCCAGGGGGTCATGGTGATGTATCCTGTGTGATTGTGGGTCCCTTACTGCCATCATAGCTGGGGAGGTCATAACCAAGAAGATAGACTTCTCTAAATGTGCCCAGCAGACAGGGGAGGGCCAGGTGCCTGGAGTTCAGTGGCAGGCCTGAAATGCTGGCTTGCTTTTTTTTCTTTCAGTATTGGGAAATTGAATGGAGGGCCTCGTGCACACTAGGCAAGCACTCTGTCTACCACTGAACTGCATCTCCAGCCCTTTTAAAAACTTTTGTTTTGAGACTAGGTCGTGCGAATTTGCCCAGGCTGATCTTGAACTTAAAATCCGATTCCCTGCTTCATCCTCCAAAGTGGAATGTTTTCTTACAAAATACATGGAGTTCATGGCAGCCAGATGCCAGAGGATCGTTTGAGGCCAACCTGGGCAAATGGTGAGATCCCTTCTCCCTAAGAAGCAGATAGCACAGAGTTGGCCCTGAGATCCCTAGGGGGTGCTGGGGAGGCTGGAGGTGGCAGATACTAGCTCCACTCAGCCCTCTGTTGCCTTCTAAGGGCGCAGGAAGCAGTCTGGGCTGTGAACTTGTGTTCTGGGCCTAAGCTCCTTTGCCATATGAGTTGTCGAGGCCATTGGTGTCCAGGCTGCCCTTTGCACCCCCGTTCTGCTCTGGGAAGCTGCCCAGGTATTTGTCACTCCTCAGCTAGCCATGTTTACCTCCTGACTGACACTTGTCACTTCTGGTCACAGCTTTGTCCCAGGAACCAGCTGGCAGAGCCTGCTTTGGGTCCCTGCTGACCTACATGGTGTGATTGGGAGGTCTTCAGAGTGGGGGACAGGAATGCTCCTTGGTGCTTTTGGTCCCAATTCCTCTTTTAGAATGCCATCATGGTTCTGAGTAGGCAAGGGTGCCCACCAGGCCTCCCCCAGTGCCGTTTAGTTGAACCACCATGTGTGCCCTCCGGCCAGTGCCTCTCTTCTATGCATTTGCACTTCTCCATGTCTTGCTTTTTTAGGTTTCTAGATGTGATTTTCAGGAGAGCAGAACTGGGTACGACTCTGAAACTTGTAGAAAGAGTGCTCTTTAAAAGAAAGGAAAGCTTGCATATCGTGTAATTGTAGCAGTCTCACGTGCTTTTCGAGCCCAGAGACTGTGCCCAGGGCC
This sequence comes from Aplodontia rufa, assembly GCA_004027875.1. NCBI lineage: Eukaryota > Metazoa > Chordata > Mammalia > Rodentia > Aplodontiidae > Aplodontia > Aplodontia rufa. The sequence goes on along the minus strand of PVKS010010530.1, from coordinate 33,148 downwards.
CTTCCACCAAGGATTTGCGGAAGTCAGTAAGCTTTTCCCTGATTTTCTGAAAGCAGGTCCAAGCAGACCTGTTTTCTGGCTGCAAACGTGGTGTGCTTCAGCACCGTGCATGTGGGTACAGGTGTAGTTGGTTGCTGCTGAGCCACAGCTTTCCTAGGACCCTTGGGCTCACACCATGGGTGAAATGGGGAGGTGGGGCTGACATTGCCCCGAGTAGTCCTAAGGGGAAGCCTGTCTGAGTCTGAGCTGGCGGAGCTCCTCAGCCAGAATTTCTAGAAGGGCAATGGGTAGTTACAGAGAGATGAGGCCTCTCCAGATGATAAGGCCTCTCAGAAGGGTCGGCTTTACTTCCTGGGTTCCGCCTCCCCTTGCTGGTGCCCAGAGAAAAGATGGCCTTAGTGAGATGATAGAAATGTGTCTTATACAAACTGTTATCAGAAAGTTTGCAAAGTATAAAACAAAAGCCATCCTGTTTGAGGCCCCAACTGTTTGTTACAGCCAGTGAGGACACCTCCTGGACTTTGCCTCTTCCTCACTGGTCAGCTCCAGTGACAGACTTAACAGAGCGTGTCTGGGAGCAGTTAGGCTGTCTCCTAGACTGTGGTGTGGCTTCTGGTGGGCACACAGGATTTGCAGCAGCTCAGCATGAGGAGCGGATAGGAAGGCCACGCTCCGTGGAGAGAAGCCAGAGACTTGGTGCCGGCAGAGGTGCAGTGGGGAGGCTCCCCAGCACACCCTTCCCAGAGCCCGTGCATAGAGCCAGGCCTGTGAGGCACTGGCCAGCATTTGAGGGTAAGAGAGGCTAGCATACACTTCCTGGAATTCAGTGTCCTGTGCAGGAGAAGGTTCAGGAACAAAGGAGCTGTGCCTGGATGATGGGTGCTACCCATACCCTAAGCCACCTTTGATGGCCTGGACTGTATGTTGTCACCTTAGACGCTTTGGTTTTCAAGTGAGTTCTTCATAGCGTTAGTAATTGGTGAGGTTTCTGAAAGTGCTTTGGTTTTCAAGTGAGCTTGTTAGTGTTGGTCATTGGTAAAGGTTGCAGAAGTTGGGGGCATGGACATGGACATGTGGTCTCCTGGGCTAGGCCGGGTCTGTTCTCTTTTTCCTTTTCTTTCTTTCTTTTTTTTTTTTTTTAAGAAAGAGGGGACAGAGAGAGAGAAGCAATTTTTATTTAATTTTTCATGTGACTTTCATTTCTTGGACACTTTGCTGTGTACGTGGTGCTGGGGTTTGAACTTGTGTGCTTGTGCATCCTAGGCAAGTGCTGTAACTGTCAAGCCACCGCAACAGCCCAAGCTGGATTTGTTCTGCTGGCAGCTGTGGGCTGATCAGGTGAGGCTGTGTACTGCCCCTGCATTGCATCCAGTTACTGTGGTTGGGCAGCGTGTTCTGAGGTGCTCCAGTGCCTCTCTGGAAAGGACACTGGGAAACAGACTTGCTTGCTGGCTTGCTGAGCATGGTGGGGTGACTAGGCTATGGCAGCAGGCTGTGGATGTGCATCCCAGTGCGGGGAGCTGGGTGTCCCTGCCCTTCTGGGTCTCAGCCTCCTGATCAGATGGGGCTGTCCTTGTGCAGCTTCGTGTTTCTGACTAGGAGGTTCTTGATTACCCTGCACGGAGACCTGAGTGCTCACAGCAGTGCTGTGTGGATAGGGCCAGTAGGATCCTGCTGGTTCTGTGTTTGGAGAAAATAGAAGGATAAGTTTGAGCTGAATTGACCAGTAACTTGGGTTGCTTAGCCACTTAGCAGCTGCCCTCCTGGGTCTGTCTCAAAGGTGGGGATGCCTGGTGTCAGCGCTGGGCTTGGCAGGGCTGCCAGTCTGTGCAGCACTTATGCCATTGTCCTGCATCAGAAGATGGTTCTTTCTATCCCAAACTGCCCTGATCCGAGCACTCCGTGACGTGACCAGCTTCTGGCCCCTGCGAGGAGAAGCACCCAGCTCTGACTGGGAGCTGCATTTGAGGAAGGAGTTGGCTTGTCCTTACGATGCCAGAGAGAAGCACTTAGAAAACCAGTCAGAGGTGGTTGGTTTTCTAAAGGGACTCCTTCGAGGGTCCCCAGTTGGTGTCTCATGGGTCCTGCTGCTGAGGGTCAGGCATGTGGCTCTGCCTTCTTCCCTCATTCTAGGACACAGCACTTGCTGCTGACTCTGGGTTGGCACTGGGGATTGAACCCAGGGGTGCTTTACCACCGAGCCACATCACCAGTTCTTTTTAGTTTTTTAGACAGGGTCTCGCTAAGTTGCTTAGGATCATGCTAACTTGCTGAGGCTGGCCTCAAACTTCCGATCTTCCAGCCTCAGCCTTCCAAGTTGCTGTCATTACAGGTGCACAACACCATGCCTAGCTGGAGGATAATGTTCTTTTGGAAATTTTTTTGCAAAATACTGAAGAACTGAACATGGATTTTATTTTTGATAATTATGTTTTTAGAAGTCTGAGGAGGGTTTTCCAGGTATGAGTGGGTGGGTTTGTAACTGCACCTGTGAGCACTATTCTATCAGCAGCTCCCCTCAGGTACCATCAGGCTGGTGTGAGGCTTTGTGTCCTGCTCCAGTGCCTTCCCCCAGGGGCCTAGCCTTGGGCACGCACCTGGACCTACTTGCTGTCTGGCCTCTGTAGCCTAGCCACCTTCAGGCCAGCCCAGAGCCCTGCTCAGGTGGGAGTCCTGGCCTGTCTCACTTGTAGACTGATGCTGAAGGTGATGGATAGAACGGGAGGTGACACCTGTTAGGTGACTTTTTGGTTTCAGATTTTGAAGTGGATGCTTCCTACAAATTCCTTAGTTTTTAATGGATTACTTCCTTACATGGTAATGTAATCAAGACACTGTGTGTTGCACATTCCTTATTGTTCGCTATCTTATTCTGGCTGTACAACTGGCCAGGGGTTTCCATCTTCGGGAGACACGAGTGTTCTCTCTCTCTCTCATTTCTGTGCTTTGAAAAGCACCTGCTTGTGTCACCTACACGCTGTGAGGTGGCTGCCTTGAGGTCTGTAAGGTGGCCCCACCTAGAGGTTCCAGGTCATCACGTGGCTTTCACAGGCCAGTGAGGATGGAGTTGGACTTCCCACCGGCTAAATGGCCCAGACCTAAATGGTCTTCAGATGAGACTCAGAGGCTCAGGTGTGTCCTCTGGGCAGTCCTTGGTGTCTCACCCTCCTGGGGATACCAGACCTGGGATCAAAGTGCATCTTCTTCTAGATAAAACTGCAGCTTTTCTGAAATTTTAATGTCTTTGCAAACTGTTAACCTCAGAATCTTCTGAGCATGAAATAAAAGCTGGATACTGTTCCTAATCTGCAACTTCATTTGAATGAAAACTGATATTGAATTCCATTTGATTTGAAAATGTCCTATTAATGATTCTTCAGCTGTAGGTTCATTTGTATGGTCTGTAGACATTACTGTCTGCTGCATTCCGGGCCCTAGGCTGGGTTCTGGCAAGACTAGAAGCAGATGTAGCTGGTGGGAAGCAGGGAGTCTTGACTGAGCACCAGAACTGTGTCTGAACACAGAGCAGTTGGTGAGTCTTCAGTGAAGGCCCTGCTAACACCACTGGATGTCAGCTTCTTGGATATGAGTGGCTCCCACATTGTAAGCCACGGCAGGACTCTGCTGGAGTTCATTTGTGTTAGTGGGACACTTTACATCTGTTTTAGGCACATTTATTTTACTTAGTTTATTTATTTATTTATTTGTTTATTTATTTATTTTAAAAGAGAGAGGGACAGTGCAAAAGAGAATCGATTGTATTTAGTTTTCACCTGGTTTTCGTTCCTCCGACACACTGTACTGTTGTGTATGTGGTGCTAGGGTTTGAACCCAGGTCCTCGCAAATGCCATACAAGTGCTGTAACCACTGAGCTATCACTCCAGCTCCAGTGTTTGACTTAGTTTAAAAATGACTTCAGGAGCTGGAGCGGTAGTTTAGCAGTTACAGTGCTTGCCTGGCAGGCATGAGGACCTGAGTTCAAACCCCAGCACCACATACATAACAAACTTTCGGAGCAGTGAAGGCCACATGAAAAGCTAAATAAAATTGTCTCTTTCTGTCTCTTACTGTCCCTCTCTCTTTAAAAATAAATTAAAAAATAAAAATGACTTCAGCTAGGGCTGGGGCCTTGGCTCAGTGGTAGAGCACTTTTGTCACATGTCCAAGGTCCTGGGTTCTATCCCCAGTATCACGAAAAAGACAGAAGCCTGGGAGTGCTTAAATAAATTAAAAAATAAAAATGACTTCAGCTAGGGCTGGGGCCTTGGCTCAGTGGTAGAGCACTTTTGTCACATGTCCAAGGTCCTGGGTTCTATCCCAGTATTACGAAAAAGACAGAAGACTGGGAGTGGTTTTCTTTGCTCTTGTACATGAGCCTGTTTTTTATTTGAAAAAAACAAAACAAAACAAAAACAAAAAAACATGGACCAGACACAGTGGTGCACACCTGGAATCCAACCTCTTGGTTGGAGGATGGCAAGTTTAAGGCCAGCCTGGGCAACGTGGCAATACCCTATTTCGGGGGGAAAAAAGAAAGAGGTCTGGGTCATAGCACAGTGCAGAGCACCCCTGTGTTTAGTCCCTAGTGCCACAAAAACAAGACCATAAAACCCCAAAATAAGACTGTGAGGCCTGGGATGGCTGATGGTACAGCCTGAGTTTAGCACCACACCCCTCAAAACAAAGCAGAACCCAAAAGCAAGTCTGGTTTTATAAGATAGCGTCTTTGTCTAGAGATGTGCTCCGGACTCCTGTTGGGGCTGCGTCTCCTCTGTGACAAGGCCTCCGTACTGCCCAGGCTCACCATTGGTGTTCTTTCCCAGGCCAACGAGGTGACTGACAGTGCGTACATGGGCTCAGAGAGTACCTACAGCGAGTGTGAGACCTTTACAGATGAGGATACCAGCACCCTGGTGCACCCTGAGCTGCAGCACGAGGGGGACGCCGACAGCGCTGGTGGCTCAGCTGTGCCCTCTGAGTGCCTGGACACCATGGAGGAGACTGACCATGGCGCGCTGCTGCTCCTCCCGGGCAGGTGTGTTCTCACCACAGGACCCCTTGGGCTAGCCTGCTGGAGCATGCTGTCTGGTGGTCGGTGGGGTGGGGCTGCAGTACCTACCTAACTCCCCAGAGAGCCACCCAGTCTCCCGCACTAGCTCCCTGTGGGAGGTGCACCTCCAGGCAGTGGATAGCTGGCTTCAATGTCCCAGCAGACCCACAATCCGGGCTTGCTTTGATGCCTTGGTCCCTTTGTGCTTCTACTCAAGGGGAGTGAAGAATGAGCTTGTGGTTTTGTGGGCTGGAAGGTGTGGGCCCTGTTGGTGCTGGCAGGATCAGACCCTCATGTTGGATGTCACTTGTGGGTGTGTGCTCCTGGGGGAGGCATGGCAGGTGCCCCTCTGGGCCGTGGCTCTGGACATGGGGTAACAGGTGTGATTGGCACCTGAGGCTTGTGGTGCTGGTAGACGCACAGCAGGGAGGAGGAAGGGTGCAGTGTGGTGTGGAGAAGAGCATGGAAGCCCTATTGTCTTCTCTCACAGCTCTGGTAGGGCTGAAGTCACGTTGGGTTCTTGTTTCAGGTTGACTGAGTTAGTCAGGGAAGGAAATGCCTGATCTGGGCAGTCCGGGGTGAGTCCAGTTGAGGCATCAGCTGCACAACCAGTGTGGTACTCTGAGGGGGTCTGGTTTGGGACATGGTTTTTAGGAAATTTTGGGCATGTGGATGTTTGAGAAGCTTGTTAGTGACAAGGTTATGGCTAATCCTTAAGCCAAAGTCTCCTGTTTTCTGTGGACTCAGTGAAGAAAAGGTGTTCGAGCATCTGACTGAGTACAGACATCCTGTCAGTGCCCCCAGCCCTGTGAGGTAGGGAACGAGGTGGTGGGTACGGAGCCTCGTATCCCTTCTGAGGTGGGAGCAGGACTTCTCCACTAGCCCAGCTGGCTGTACATGGTCCTGTGTGCTTGCCCCAGTGGAGCCCCTCCCCCACAGAGTCCTCTCACAGGATCTGGGTTGCCAGGAACCATCTCTTCTGTCACCGTGTGCCCTGCGAGGGACTGACCTGGAGGCAGGGCCCCCACCTAGATCCTGGGTGGAATGGTGAGCACACCTCAAACAGCGGGCACAGATCCAGCTTCCAGCACCAGTAGAGGCTTGAGGCTGCAAGCACTGAGCCCAAAGACGGTGTTTTCTCCTGTACACACCGCACCATGAGATTTACCTTAAAATGTGTAAAGTGAGCCCAGTAGGAGCTTAACAATAACTTGTAATAAATAGAACAATTATAACATCAATTGTGGTTAAAAAAAAAAATACTTTAAACCAGCCAGGCGTGGCCTGTACATCCCAGTGACTCAGGAGGCTGAGGCAGGAGGATTGCAAGTTTGAGACCAGCCTCAGCAACTTAGTGGCACCCTGTCTCAAAAAGTAAAAATGACTGGGCATGTGGCTCAGTGGATAAGTATCCCTGGGTTAAATCCCCAGTAACAAAAAATAAACAAACAAACAAATAAATAATAAATTAAAGGTCGGGAATTGTTTACTCCTGGAATTTTCCAGTTAATATTTTTGAACTTGGTGACCTTGGCTGACAAACTGGGAAAGGGAAGCTGTGATTGGGGCTCATGGATAGCACACGGTGTTCCATCTTCCTAGAAGACCTGTGTCCAAGGCATCAGGCTCGCCTGGCTGCTCCAGGACTAGGCAGTGATGTGTATGTTTTGTGGGTATGAAGTTGGGTCTTGCTCCTTGTGAGGCACCATACAGGCCTCCTGGGAAGAGTGTTCTCCATTGCCCTGGAGCATCCCAGAGCTGGTGCCAGTCGAGGTGTGCCTGCGCACAGAGTATACTTCCTGGGATGTGCCTTCGAGATGGTACTGTCTGTGCTTGGCAGGCTGAGTGTTTCCTTAAAATCAATTTCACCTGCTTCCATGCTTAATAATGGCCCCCAGGACAGTGGAGCCCAACCAGTAGCAGGCAGTACACTCCTGGAGCCAGATGGCCTCTTGCCTTTGCAGGCTCCGCCCCCGCAGCCAGGCCATCGTCACAGTGATGGGCAGCGAGGAGCACTTCGAGGACTATGGCGAGGGCAGTGAGGCGGAGCTATCGCCGGAGGCTCTGTGCAGCCAGGAACTGGGCTGCAGTGACTCTGCTTTCCTCACCCCCAGGTAATGCAGCCCTGCCCCCGCATCCTCCCACCCCCCCCCCCATAGCTATCCAATGTCTCTCTTTTGGGTTCATAAGTTGGTAGGAGAGAACATGCTTTATTCAATATAGCATCAAATGAATCACATTCAGATCTTAAAAGTACACCTGGAAAAGTTGGTGGATATCACTCTACATCACTACAAACTTTAGAGCTCTCAGTGGCTTCAGGAGAGTTGGAGATGTGCCTGGAACTCCGTGCAGTTTCCTTGGCAGCTTGTTGTGGACCACTTTGTGGTCTGTGTCTGCTTGGAAGATGGCTTTAAAATCCCAAGCAAGGGGCTGGAGCAGTGGCTCAGCAGTTACGGCGCTTGCCTTGCGTGCGAAAGTACACGGGTTCAAACCCCAGCACCACTTACACGATGAAGTGTCTGAGCAACGGAAGTCCATGAAAAACTAAATAAAATTGATTCTCTCTCTCTCTCTCTCTCTCTCTCTTTCTTAAAAATAAATAAACAAATCCCAAGCAAGTCTTCAGGCACACTTGCTTATCATTATCCAACATCCCCACACTCTGGAGAGTTGTGGCTTCAAATAACTGAACCGTGCTCATGGTAGGGGAGACACCCACTTTCTCCTAGGACTATGCGTGAGGAGGTGCCAGCAGAGTTCAGTTGCTTGGTTCAACCAACCTGTAGGGGACCTGAGTGTGCTGGCGTCCTGGAGCTTTCCACTTCTGCAGAAGCTGAGCGTCACTAAACCAGCAGCCATGAGATTTTTGCCTTGCTGGCCCTGTGGAGGGCAGTGCCAGGAGGGCTATCCCAAAGCCACATGGGGTGGGGCCCTCTGAGGCATCGGCTATGGAGTTTCTCCCTGTTTGTGTAGTTTGTTTCTTGTCCAGAGATTTCATTCTAAAGTGTAATTTCTGTGCTACATTTTGTTTTCCTTTCTATCTTTCCCTAAATTGAACCTTGCAAGTGAGTTTCCACCAGCCTGTGGGCCCTGCTGCCCCAGGGGCAAGTAGATTTCCTGACCTCTGCTGCTGGTCTCAGGCGCCCCTGAAGCAAAGTCACAGAAGATCATCCAGTGTCCCCAGAGCAGGAGATTGTCAAGTAGCTCAACCTGTCAGCCTGTGTGCACCTCTCAACATTGACGTGTTAGAGTAGTGCAGCAGGTGAACTCCACCTCTAAACAATTGGCCGAGAGAAAACTGTGAGCCCCCTTACCTTGGAGGAGGTTTGTGTTTCACCGTGAAGCTCTCAGCTGCTTCCACACTGTGCATTGTCCAGGATGCATCCAAGAACAGCAGGTGTGTGTCACAGGTTCCTCAGGGTGACAGTGAAGAAGGGTACATAAGCAGTCTGGAAATGAGAGCTGGAACATTCCATGGCTCGTTCTCTTCCAGCATACTTCTGTGCAGTGCCCACCCTATCCTCAGCTCTTGTGTGGTATCGCAGACAACTGCATGCCCTTCCCTGTGCTGAACTGACCCTTCTGTCTCTCTAGCTCCGACCCACTTGCCGCAAAGCTGCACAGCATCCTCACTGACGAGGCTTTTGAGTTTTACTGTAGCCAATGCCACAAACAAATCAACCGCCTTGAGGATCTTTCTGCCCGCCTGAACGATCTTGAGATGAATAGGTAATGGGTGCGGTGCTGGGCCTTACTCTCTGTTCCTGGCTGGAGGAGACTCCCGCTGCTCTGGTCAACACTAGGGACTTCTTCCCAGGCCCGGCCCGAGCTCCTGTGTGAAGGAGGGTGTCCAGGCAATGGGACTCTTGCTATGACCCAGCCCTCCCCGCATGCCACGAGCTATGCTTGCGTCCCCATCCTTTTTTCCTTGTGCATGAACAGCTTCCTTGGAAGTAAACAGTCTGTCATGTACAAAGCTACTCACATTTTACCAAGTGATTTCCTTTACCTGAGTCACAGGAAACAGAATCAGGAAATTTAAAGATCTGTTTTCCAAAGCAGATTTGTAGACAGACAGGTTTCGGGAATGCCAGTTTAGTCAGGGTAGTGTGTGCTTCAGGGGTCCCCGCTCTGTGGCAGCCTGAGACCTAGCTGCAGCAAAGAAGCCCAGCCCTGCTCTTTAGTGCCAGCCTGTGCTGCCCCCTGGCCAGGCCCTGTCCATGTGTCTTCCTTGCTGCTTAAGTTTACATCTGTCTTCAGTATCTTCTGTCCTGTGGTCAGTCCCAGCTCAGGTCAGCATTCCACTTGCTCACACTTCACAGGCTTACTTTAGAAAGGCCTTCAGGTTGTTTGTGCATGTGGGCCTCCCATCAGCTTGTTGGCTTAGCTTGTAAGTTTGTCATGCCTTGGGGTAGGTGGCTTTGAGGGTTGGACCACTTGTGGTGCTTCCTGCTGTAGGACCAGCAGAGGAGGCAAACAGCCCTGGGGGCTCATGCTGGGCAGAAGTGCTGTGGGCTGCAGGAGGGTGGCAGGGAGGTGGACCTTCCTGCAAGAGGTCGTTCAGGCCACCGCTGCCTCCTTAGGAGCCTGCCTTGCCCTGTCTTGCCCCTGGTCACATGGCAGCCTAGTTTTTCCCATCCTGCCCCCGTCTCCACAGTGGCCATGGTGCTCCCATTCTGCCTCTGATCCCCATGGAGGCCTAGCATCTCATCCTGTCCCTGGTCCCCATAGTGGCTTTGGTGCTCCCATCCTGCCCCTGGTCCCCATGGCAGCCTTGGTGCTGTCCATCCTTCCCTGGTCCCTTCTCTGGCCCTCATCTTGGTGCACTTAGTTCTCCAGCCCTGTGTTCCCTCCAGCATCTTGCAGCATAGGCCCCCAGCAAGTGCCAGGGACATGGAGAGGATGGGGCAGCCCAGCCTTCTTGGCCAGTTGGGAGCATTGGGGGAGCTGGGTGGGTCTTGGCAAAGTGAAAAAGTACAAATGCTCTCGGAGGGGATGTTCCTGGGAGCCTTGAGGAATCTGGCCCCTAGGTCAGCTGGCCTCCACTTGAGGGGAACTGGTTCTCACCCACCGTGGTGTTCAGCAGGATGTGTAGCTAGGGGAGGTGGCCTGACCTGGTTGGGGAGGGTCAACATTGTTCTTCCTCCACAGACTCACCCTCCTGCTGGAGAATGGGTTTGAGTCAGGCGCATCATGAAAGTAAACAGGTCTCATCTCTTGCTCACAGAGGATTTTGACCTGGAAGTGATCTCTTCCCATGCTGAGCACCAGCTCAGAGGTGGCCACAGTCACCTGCTAGCCAAAGAACAGGCCAGGCTGAATCTCAGCATGGCCAGCAAGTCTTTCTCCCTGGGAAACTTGACCAAGGGCAGGCAATAGATCCCAGGCTAGGAGCAGAAGGGAACAGAATACTAACTCTAGTCCCAAGGTCCACCTTGCAGTGAGCAGCTCGTCATACTACCTGGGCAACAGGGTTAATTCAGACCACACCAGAGGGTTTGACATCATGGGCAGTGTCTGTCCAGCAAGCCACAGGATGTGCCAACTCCTGTAGTGTTTTCCAAGTACCTGGGATCTGCAGAACCACCCATTTCCTAGACGCAGTCTTCCTTATCCAGGGGTTTCAGTCATGGCCTCTGTCACTATTTGTCCATCTGGCCCCTGAGGGTCGCTGGGTAATCTGAGCAGTCTTCCCCGTCGTGTTGTCTGAGTAGTGTCCAGGATGCTAGGGTTAAACAGTGTCAGGGCCCAGCCAGGAGGGGCCACATAGTTCCTGTACAGGGAGCACAATGTGGAGCCAATTTGGCCATGGCCAGGGAACTCTGAGGAGGGATGCTGACAGCTGCCACCGGAAGCTGAGATCCAAGCCCATTGAGGGTGGGGTGTGTGCCGTGCTGGGGCTGCCATGCATGGGAAGGCGCTGGGCTCTTGGTGCTTGTTGGTGTCCACCTTCTAATATGTGCTGGAAAATTGACCAGGAGAGGTCTTCACCGAAGCACTTGGCTACCCAGTTGCTGGAGGCAGGGTGAGGAAGGCTACTAGCTTTCCTGTGCTGGTAGACAATGTGCTCAGAGTAGCAGCCACCAGGAGGCGTGCTGAGGGACAAAGAGCCTGTGGCACCCACTGCATTTCTCCAGTGTCCTCCTGTCGACAAAAGGGAACTGGAAAAGGAAAACCGTGCTGGGCTCCATCTCCATTCTCCAGAGCCAATGTGAAGGATGAATTTGACCCCCAAGGCAATGAGCTGAGGACTGGTGCAGGGTACCTATTCAGGTGGCTTTCCCTGCCCAGTCCTTGAGAGATCAGGAGGCTGGAGTGGCGTGGCCTCGGCCCGCTGCCAGGGCAAGGTGAGCTGCCCTATGCTTGAAGAGTCAACAGGTCACACTGCAGGCTTCAGGAACCAGAGGCAACTGCGTTTGGCCCTTCTCACTGTTGTGGATCACCATTGAATGGACACTCACCCTGGGTCCTGTCACCTTGCAGATGTTAGGGTGGGGTGTACTGCCTGGGTTAGAGCTGTGGGATGTGTTCCTGCTGCAGGCTGGCCAGATGGCCAGGTTTCTGGCAGCCGTTTGGCTTCAGAGGAACTGAGGCTGGCTGTTGGCCTATGCCGCAGACACATGTGGGCCCTGGGACCAGCTCTAAGCTGCACCTGGGGTTGCCTCATCAGGGTGCTTGAGGGTGGTGTGGGGAACCTAGGCCATTCTTGCAGTCCTGCATGAGTGTCCTGTGATGGGGCTTGGGGGACAGGGGCTGCATGCCTATGCCCACTATCTCTTCCGCCTGAGCTTCCTGCTTCCTGCTGCTGTCTGTCTCTCTGCTCCTGACATGATTTTCCTGTTTGTTTGGTTTTTGCACAGCCCAGCCAAGCAGTTATCCAGCAGGAAGGTGGCAAGGTAGGCCCAGTCTCGATTGCTTGCTGACTATGCTCTGAAATGCACTGATAATAAGTTTTAGAACATTTTAGAAAGCCTTTTCCAAAGTTGAGGGGGGGTTTTTTGTTTGTTTTTTTAAAGAGAGAGAGAGAATCAATTTTACTTATTTATTTATCAGGCCTTTGTTTCTTTGACACTTAATTGTGTATGTGGTGCTGGGGTTTGAACCTGGGTCTGCACATACCAGGCAAATGGCTCCAGTCCTGCAAAGTGTATTTTTAAAGATGATTTGGGATGGAAAGTCATTGGAGGTAATGGGTTGAAAGAATTTGCAGGGCCATGGGTTGGACCTGGGCTCAGGAACAGGACATGTTTGTTGAAAGTTTTTGGTGTATTCCTGGCTACTGTGCCCTCCCTGCAGGGGCTGTCACAGAGTGTCAGTGTCAGTGTCACAGAGTGTCTGCTGTGGGTCATCCCAGCAGAGACCCAGCGAAGGCCTGCCATCCCAGTGCCATGTGGGAGGTGGCCTGCTGTCCACCCCACGTCCCTCCTGGTGTCCCTCTGCTTTGGTACTGTCAGTGTCCTACTATGGAAGGTTCCAGCAGACCACTCTGTGACAGTCTTGAGAGCCTTTGTGCAGGGTGTGGGATGCAGGCATTCCTCCCAGGGATGCTGGAGTTACAGGAGGGTCCCCTGCAGGGAACATCCCTCCTACTACCACCTACTGTAGACAGGGCATCTCCAGCTCACTGAGGTGGTCCTGGAGCATCTCCCCCATACCGAAGTGCCTTTGTCTTGGGGGATCAGATCAGGGCGTCTCCAGCTTCATGAAGTGGTCCTGGAGCGTCTCCCCCATACCCTAAGTGCCTTTGTTTTGGGGATCAGATCACCTAGCTCTGTCCCCATCTTCCTTCCCCTTATCTCCATTTTTTGCCTAGCACATCTTCCTGTGTTTTCTTGAGGAAAGAGCTGCCAGGAGGTAAATCCCAGCCCCTTGGGAGGGGCTCTGCTCTGCGGGTGGGGCAGGGTGGGGTCCTGGCCTTGAGTGGTTTTCCTCTAGAAAGTTGGAAGCTGTGCTTGGCTTCTGAGGCCAGGGTTGCTACTGAGAGGTTTCATATTTTCTTATTTTTGATTCTTTGTAACAGTTTTTCCCTCTCTCTGAAGTTCAGAAATCTTAGGATGAGTCTTTTAATTTTTCTACTAATTACATTGAACAGAAGGGGAACTGGGCCTGCCCCCTTTGGTGCTGTGCTGTTTCTGTGCCTCCAGCCTCCCTTCTCATCTGCAGCCCCCAGTGGCCCTTGAGGCTTGGTTCTGGAGCAGGCAGAGGTCAGGGTTAGTACCCCACCTTCTCTGGTTGCTCTCTCACTTATCCCTTTGAGCCCAAGGCTCTTGGTACAGTGGAAATCCAGGATGCACGTTCTTCATGCTTCGGCATGTCCAACTTGATGTCCTCCTTTCATCAGAGCCTTTTACCACCTAACAGGTGGGAACTGGTGGGACTGAGGAAAGTGAGGACCAACTCGGCCAGGTCCCCATGGCCTCCCACAACTGGGTGCAGTGGTGGCGGTTAGGGCCCTGTGCCTGAAGGTGCCCTGGACAAAGCAGGAAAAGGGGCCCAACAAGCTGGGGAGGACCCTTGAGGCCTGAAAAGGCTGGGCATGAAGGCTTCATCCTCTTAAATGCCTTTCCAGAACTACTACTCCCTTCACAGGCACCTTTGATATAAAATAGCCCAGCCCACAGGTATTGATGGTTGGAGTTTACTTGCAAAGAGGCACCCACTCTCCAGCGAGTCCATCCATGTGCATATAAATTGCATTGCTCTACCACTGAGCTATGTACCCCAGTCCTCTCTCTTTCTTTCTCCCTTTCTATTTGAGAGGAAGAGAGAAAGAATCAATTTTTATTTTTTTCATCTGGCCTGTTTCTCTGACATATGTACATGTGGTGTTGGGGTTCAAACCCCCATCCTCGCACATGCCAGGCAAGTGCCTCAACTGCTGAGCCACTGTCTCAGCACCCCCTCATTTTGTTTTGAGACAGGGTCTCACTAAATTGCCCAGACTCACCTCCAAGTTGTCATCCTCCTGCCTCAGCCCCCAAGCTCTGGGCCATCAGGTTCTTGGAAATGCAAGAAAGTTGTGATTCACTTTGCAGTTTTTGGCCATTTGTGTGTGTGTTCTAGCTGAGGTGATGGGTTTTGTGTTGCCCAGATATGGCTCTGTGACCTGGCAGTGTCCCTCACCTCCCTCAGCCCATTTACTGGGAAAGAGAAATGTGCAGGCCCAGTCAGTGCGGAAGAGGAAGCAGAGCTTCCTTCGCTGATAAGTTGAGTAGGGGTTTCCAGTGTGATAGTTATTAGGGTTTGGTTGGATCCCAAGCACAGCTGCTGGTAAACCTGGCCTGGAGCACACATGGACGTGGCCTGAAGATTCTTGTTTCCAAGGAGAATGAGGCCCATGGCGGGCGAGTACTCTCACAGTCACACGTTAGCCTGGCTCCAGGGTAGGAAAGATGGAGTTCGCAGGCTGGCTGTCAACACATCAGTGCAGAGCTTTGAAGGCCTAATGAACTCACAGAGTGAGGGCCACAGGGTCCCTTGTCCCCAGCTGTGGGTGGGGCAGCACCTGTGGGCATGGCTGGACCCAGATGAGGCCTAAGCAAGACTCCCAGGATTCATGCCTTCACTTGGGGCCCTTCACTGCCATTGCTGCAGGGAGAACCTTGAGTAATGGTGCATGTGCGGGAGCCCAGGTCCACAGTTAGTGTCTGTTGGCCTGTTGGAGGTGAGAGCAGGACCTGTCCTGGCGAGGGCAATGCTGTATTTTATTGCACTGGAGTACAAAATACTCTCCCCCTGTTAGCTGGAGTGGAGGTCCTGTTCTATCAGGCTCCAAAGAGCACCATAGGACTCAATTGCAGCCTGCTTGCTCCCCACCCCTCAGTAAAGGCAGCAGCTGGGAGCCCCACCTCAGTGCTGGGCCAGGAGACCACCGCCCCAGGGCAGGGAGACTTGTGCTTGCATGCTGTCTGCCATTCCAAGGGACGTGCAGGTGCTTGTGTTTCTAGAGCTTTTTATTTGGTTTCTCTCCTTCTTTCCTCTGGTGTTGATTCTTTTCCATAGGTACCTGCACCAATCAGGGGCCCTAACCATGGAGGCCCTGGAGGACCCTCCCCCAGAGCCTGTGGAGATCCCAGAGGAGGACATTGCTGACAAGGTAGGCCCTAAGCACCTGGGGGCTGAGTACCAGGAACAGGTGACAGGGAAGTAGGGTTGAAGGTAGCCCAGGTCTGAGGACCATGCCCACGTGTGCTCCGCTGGGGCTCTCAGCCTCATCCTGGCATTGGGGGAACACTGTCAGGACAGCTCAGCAGGAAGTGGTGCTGGTGGCATTGTTGGGGGCTAATGAGATCCTTGACATTCCTAGTAAATTCCCTCAGGGGTCCCGTGGCCACAGGGTGAAAGGAGCTTCTGGTGGGGGCGTGGGTGGAGCCAGCTGAAGGAAGTGGGACTGAGCAGTGGGAGCTGTCAATCATCATTCCCACCTCTCAGGTAGCACACAGGTGCCTATGTATGTGTGTAAGTCAGTTTGGGGGAGCAGCATCAACGGGCACCCAGTTTCAGTTCACAAGGCCCATGGAGGGAAGGCCAGAAGTGCTTAGGTATCAGGAGGGGAGGCTACAGAGCCAGCAGTGCCAGGAGCAGGCTGTTTCCTGAGTCTTGCCTGGAATGGAGTACAGTTGTCAGGGTAGGAAACGTCACCATGATCAAGGCCTTGCTTCCAAGGCCAGCCTGCTTCTCACCTCCTGCGCAACCCCCTGCCTCCCCTGCACTCCACCTCCTGCACCAGACTGCACCTCCTCTGCACCCCACCTCACGTTCTGTACCCAACCAAACTTTCTCTGCACCCACCTCACCTCCCGTACCCCACCTCACCTCCTACACCCAACTGCACCTCACTTCACCTCCTGTATCCAACTGTACCTCCTCTGCACCCACCTCACTTCCTGTACCCCACCACACCTCCTCTGCACGCCACCTCGTCTGTACCCAACCTCATCTCCTCTGCATGTTCCCTGCTTCTCTTGCACCCCTCTTTGCCTCTGAACCCCACTTCACCTCCTCCACCTGCCCTCCCCTCCTCTTCATGTTTCCTATCTTTTCTGCACTCCTCTTCACTGCTGTACCCTACTTCACCTCCTGCATCTGATCTCATCTCTGAACCCCTCTCTACACTTCACCCCATCTTTACCCTCGCACCCCACCCACCTCACCACCTCTGCCTCCTCTGCACCCCTGTTCATCTCCTGCATCAAACCCCACCTCCTCTGCATTTCACTTCACCTCCTGCACCTGACCTCACCTCCTTTTCACCCCTCTCCACCTCACTTCACCTCTGCACTCCACCTCTTTAGCTCTGCACACTGCTATGCGTCCTTTCTCTGCTTATCTTCATTCCTTCTACCTGTGCAGGTATGTATTCTCCATCTCGTGAGCTCCCTGAGGGACAGAGAGCCTCAGACACGGGCCTTTCTGTCCTCAGACTCCCAGACTCCCTCCATGGGCTATATCTGACAGAGCAGGGGCCCCCACTTGTAGCAGGGTGCTGAGCCTCACTGTCCCATGTGTCAGTTAGAAGGGTGCTCTCAGGGTCCCCAGCCTTTGGACCTCTGGTGACTTGTGCTCTTGTGCTGTGCAGGTGACAGGGTGCCCCCAGGGGGAGCTACACTGTGGTGGGTTATAGGGCAATCTCCCAAGGGCCAGGTGGACCCAAGCCAGCGACCCAGCAGCTGTAGAAGTCTTGTGCCACACCCAAGTGTACCCTGGTGCACCTCTCCTGCCTCTGCTTGCTCCTAAAGTTATCTTATTATGCAGGTTTTCTTCCTGGAGAGGCGGGTGTCAGAACTGGAGAAGGACAGCGTTGCAGCTGGGGAGCAGCATGGCCGGCTGCGGCAGGAGAACCTGCAGCTGGTGCATAGGTGAGTCCTGCAGCCCCCTCGCCGCCCTGCCCATGCCTTCTCTGCCTTGTAAGGCTCCTGCCTGGAGTTGCTGGCTCAAGGGCCACGGCCTCCTGGCCTCAGGCTCTGCTGAGTCGTCTCCACCAGGTGTCCAGGGCCTAGACACACAGGGCCCTAGAGGAGCAAGGGAGGGCTGACGACAGTGGACAAAGGACATGACGCTCCATGGAGAGCAGGTCGAGGTAGGGGATTGCAAAGTAAATCCTAAGGAGGGATGGGTGCAGGGGCACACACCTGTAATCACAGAGCTTTGGGAGGCTGAGTCAGGAGGATGAGGTGAGCAACCTGAGTGAAAGAAGTGACGCACAGCCAGTTGGGGTGGGGTGAGCCTGCAAGGAAGTGAGGTCAGCAGGGGCAGGGCTGCTCCTGCTCTGCAACAACCTTTTCTGTGTGGCCCCAAGTCAGTGGAGAAGCCGAAGAGATTCTGGTGGACCCATGAGAGAGGTTCTTTGAGCCACCTTGTCATGCCGCTGGCCTTAGCTGCATTCTAGCCTCAGACCAGGGCTCTGTCCTTCTGAGCTTGTGTTCGCATAAACCACCTGAACCAGTGTGGGAGGGCTCACACTGTGACCTGAGTTCTCCTTGAAGCATTGACTCACCTGCAAGGTGGACACCCAAGACTGCTCCCATTCAGGAATGCTGAGTCAGGATATGCCGCCTCCACCTTCTTCTAGAGAGAGAGAGAGAAAAAGAATCAATTTTTAGTTTTTCATGTGGCTTTCGTTGCTCCAACACTTCATTGGGTACATGGTGCTTGGGTTCAAACCTGCATCCTTGCGCATACCAGGCAAGCGCCATAACCACCAAGCCACTGCTCCAGCCCAGGACATGCCTTCTGTCACAGCAGGAGGACACTCTACCAAGCAGGCACAAGCTCTCCTGTGGGGTTCCAGCCAGCACAGCTGCAGAACGGGGGAATGGGGGCCCCAGGTGTGTGGCCTCTTCTGAGCTTGCCCTGGAGTCCCCTTTCCACCTGCTGGGATTTACCCATTGCCCACGTGTGCAGCGAGGCCTGCCCCTCCTGGCCCAGAGTGCCCTTTGCACCACCCTCCTGGAGTCCCAGCTCAGCCCTATGAGCAGTGTGCCTGTACCCCTTCTCCGGGTGTGTGTGTCGCCCTCCTGGGCACCTGGACAGGTAGTATCTGCTGCGTTTCTGGTGCTTACTGTATTTCCTTGTTGTGTTGTGGTTCCACTTGTGCAGTTTGCTTCCCGAGGGTAATGATCTCTGGGACCTTCCTGCACAGGCTACTGGGGAGCCAGGTTCTTCACAGGTAACAGCTGGCTCCATAGCTGGCCGACCTGTGCTGAGTGCCTGTTTTCTAGCCTTTACCTTTGGGCAGTGTGTCCTTCAGCTTCTGAGGACATCTAGAATTCTCTCCACGTGGTCTCATGCTTTTCTCATTTGTCTTCTCTCAAGTGCTACTATGGTAGCGCTTCTGGAACTTTCCTCTCATTTTCTTCACTGTCCTAATTTTTTTCTTTTTTTAAGAGAGAGGGACAGTGAGAGAGACAGAGAAAGAGAGAAAACAACTTTATTTAGTTTTTCACATGGCCTTAGTCTCCAACACTTAGTTCTGTACATGGTGCTGGGGTTTGAACCCAGGTCCTCGTGCTTGCCAAGCAAGCGCTGAAACCACTGAGCCACCGCTCCAGCCCCACTGTCCTAATTTCTGATTGTCCTTTTGTCCATTTTTTCTTTGTGATATCTTCATGTTTCTCCTTCAACTCTTCTATTTTCTCCTTCAACAATTCTTTCTGTTTTGAATTTCTTTTTATTCTTTACCAGGAGGCTGGGTATTGAACCCAGGGCCTTGTGCATGCTGAGCAGGTGCTCTCCACCTGTGCCACACCCCAGGCCTCATTTTTTGATTGCTAAGTTACATTTTTCCATTCCTCCTACAATGGGCTGCTGGTTTTTCTTGGAACATTTGACATGGGGCTGGTCCCTGTGGGACGTGGTTCTCCACATGTGCCACAGGCTTTCTCTGACTCTGGGCAGCCTTTGTTGTCTTCACTCATGCACCAAAGAGGAGCCAAGATGTCCTGCGATAGGACTGGGGCTGTGGGCCTCACCATGTATGCACAGGGCCTGTAGTGCTTCCCTGGGATGGCCAGCCTGTCTCTTGCAGGTGGTCCTGGCAGGGGCCAGGTCTCAGGACCTGTGTAGGCAGTGGTCTCCAGATGAGTTCAGAGGGGATACCTTCCGGCCATGTGCCCACTGCAGTCTCTGGGCCAGCAATGCCAAGCAGCCAGTGCTGGACCCAACTAGATATGGTGTGGGCCCTCGGTGTGAGCCAACCATGCACAGCTAGAGCCCAGGCTCAGCCTTAGCACAGCCATTGTGTCCACTTCCTGCAGAGTAATGTGGTCCTTGGATTCTGGTGCTTTTGTGCCTTTCCCCCAGGTCTCATGTGTCAGATCTGCAGAGCAAGCAGCTGCCAGTGTCAGGGTGGTGCATGGTGCGCTGGGAACAGGTGCCAGGTGGGCCTTGCAGACACACCATCTCTTCCCCTTTGCCTTCAGAGCCAACGCCTTGGAGGAGCAGTTGAAGGAGCAGGAGCTGAGAGCCCAGGAGATGGTGCTAGAAGAGGCCCGGAAGCAGAAGGATCTCCTGTGCAGGATGGAGCGGGAGAAGAGCATTGAGATCGAGAACCTGCAGGCCAGGTGGGTGAGGGTGAGACATGTGGCTATGTGGGGCAGAGAAACCTACCAGCATGTAAGGGGCAAGGTTTTGGGAAAAGCTTAATGGTAGAAGACAGGGAGCCTTCAAGAAGAGCCTCAGAGCTCTCCTAATGGCCTCTGTCGTACATCCAGAGACTACGGCATGTCAGCTTCTGAGGACCCATCCCATCCACTGACCCCATCCAGGATCCCAGCAACTTGGGGAGACCCAGGCAGGAGGATCACAAGCTCCAGGCCAGCCAGGGCAACACAGAGAAACCCTGTCTCATAATTTTAAGTCTTTCCTTAAGGGAATTCTACAGGATTGTTTTTGTGCTTACTGGGAATTGGCAGTGTTGGTGTTGTTACATTTGGTAGTCAGCAGATAGCTGACGTGGCCACACACATGCACACTGGTTGGTGATGTCAGACACACCCTGGGCCAGCTAAAGAGCTTCCAGGGCCCAGAGCTCAGCAACCTGACCAGCACAGTGGCAGTGATCCTGTGGGAGCACAGCCCCAGGTGCAGACAAGATGTGCAGGAGTCCACAGTGCACAAAGGATCGATTGATAAACAGATGGGAGAGGATTCCAAATAGTATCCCTAGACACCCCTTCATAAAAGTGGCATGGGTCTCCCCTCCCCCGGTGCTAGGCAGAGGAGACACCTGGCAGGCACACCTTAGCCAGGTGACCTGTGTGAGTGTCAGGAATGGTATGACCAGAAGGACCCCACATAGTGGCATGGTGTTCCTCAAACCCATTGCCTCAGTGGAACCAAGAAAAAACATCAGGCAAGCTGGGTGCAGTAGCACACACGCCTGTAATCCCAGCAGTTCAGGAGACTGAGGTAGGAGGATCAGAAGTTCAAGGCCAACCTCAGCAACTTAGCAACACCCCGTCTCAAAATAAAAAATAAAAATGGGCCAGACATATGGCTCAGTGCTTAAGCACTCCTGGGGCTCAAATCCTAAAGCCCTTACCCCACCCCTCAAAAAAGAAAGCAAGCATCAGAACCAACTTGAGGGACCTTCTGCAGAACATATGGCCAGGACTCCTGCACACTGTGAAGGTCATGAGAAAATAGGACAGTCAGGGAGACTCACAGAACACTTAAGGAAACATTATGGCTTATGCCATGGGGGACCCTGGATGGGGTCCTGAGCTTTGGTGGGAATCCCAAAGCATGTGTGGTCTGGCTGGAAGTGTGGGCCATAGCAAAGGCACCCTGGGGTGAGCAGTGGCAGCAAGAGGGGAAGGGAGCAGGCAGGCCTCTTTCATGTGGATGTCCCTGGGAAGGCTCCCCCAGATATGGCCTCCCTGCCCTGTGAGGTGTGCTCCGGGAGAACTGCCCCAGCCATTGTTGTGCTTCAGGCTGCAGCAGCTGGACGAGGAAAATGGCGAGCTGCGGTCCTGCACACCCTGCCTGAAGGCCAACATTGAGCGCCTGGAGGAGGTGAGCCACCCGGCCACGCAGGGCAGGCGGGCCAGCCCTCAGCCTGGAGGCCCCTGGTGTGCCTCTGCCCTCCACTGTCCACTGCAGGCCAGCAGGGGAGCCAGAATGTGCTGTCAGGGCCTCCAGAATGGGGAGCTGCTTCCAGGGGCACATGCCAGCACCTGGCCTGCTGTGCTCAGCGTGAGGAGCTGCCTTTGCTAGAAGGCACTGGGCACTGGCCTCCAGCTCTCCCAGGGGTCCACAGGTTCCTGAGAGTCAAGTGCAGAGGTGCTGTCCTCTTCAGACCTGCAGGCACTGTGTCTCTGTGTCCTAGCTCCCAGCTGAGGTCTCCTGTCCTTCCTCACCAAGTTCTCTCTGGGAAGCTCTGAAACCAGAGGCAGTTCCAGGACCCTTTGGGCTCTGGCTCCCATGAACCAGAGACGCTAGGCTGCAGCTCCCCACAACCATGGGTCAGGTCTCATCCATAAAAAGTCCTTCCCTGCTCTTGAGAAACAGCCATTGTGTCCTGTGTACGCCTCAGCCATGAGGCAGGGAGGCCTCACAGGAATCCAACCTAGGGCCACTGTGCTGAGGGTGAGTGGGATCAAGTCTGGTGGGGTCTCCTGCCCACAGTGGATGTCCTGTGTCCATGCAGGCATCTTGTTTTTGTAGGAGAAGCAAAAGTTGCTGGATGAGATTGAAGGGTTGACACTGCGGCTCAGTGAAGAGCAGGAGAGCAGGAGGAAGATGGGGGACAGGCTGAGCCACGAGCGGTACCAGTTCCAGAGAGACAAGGAGGCAACTCAAGAGGTGAGGAGGGCCCCATCCCTCACCCCCGCATGCCCTGCCCCATGGCCCAGCTGCTAGCTGGTGCCCCTGGTTACCTCACAGCTGATCGAGGACCTGCGCAGGCAGCTGGAACACCTGCAGCTCCTGAGGCTGGAGGCTGAGCAGAGGCGGGGCCGCAGCAGCAGCCTGGGTCTACAGGAATACAACAGCCGCACCAGGGAGAGCGAGCTAGAACAGGAGGTCCGCAGGCTCAAGCAGGTACAGTTTGGCCTTGCGCCTACTGCCCTGGAAATTTCTGGAAGGCTGGCATGGGAGGGAGCAGGGCTCCACGCGACACCACTTGTCCACAGGACAACCGCAGCCTGAAGGAACAGAATGAGGAGCTCAATGGGCAGATCATCACCCTTAGCATCCAGGGCGCCCGGAGCCTCTTCTCCACAGCATTCTCCGAGTCCCTCGCTGCTGAGATCAGCTCTGTGTCCCGGGATGAGGTGAGGACCTTGCCTGCCCATGCCCATGGCCTGTATGCCCCACACCAACCTCTGTTCTTCCCCCAGCTCATGGAGGCTGTCCAGAGGCAAGAGGAGATCAATCTCCGACTGCAGGACTACATTGACAGGATCATCGTAGCCATCATGGAGACCAACCCGTCCATCCTGGAGGTCAAGTAGTGTGTCTACACCCAGCCTGGGCTGCCTCAGGCCTCCACCAGCACCCCAGAGCGTCCCATCACACTTTGAGGAGCCAAGCCCAGGCAGTGGGACTGTGGAGGATGCAAAGCAGTGAGAAGAGAGGGGAAGGGCAGCCCCTGGGCCTGGAGTCCATGGTGGGCTGGAGTGGGACAGGGTCTCTCAGCCTTTGTGCAAGTCGGGGCAGTGTCTCAGGCTGGGGAGAGCCCTTCAGACTCCCTCATGGCAGACCCCTCTTTCCACCATGCAGCTATGGAGGGAAGAGAGGAAGAAAACAAGTCCCCACCAGGGCTGTGGAGGCCCACACAAGTACCCTGACACAGTACCACCCAATCCTGCTTGCTGCAGGTGGACCCTGTATGGGACACGGTGGTATGGGAAGGATAGGTAGGTGAGGCTGGCATGTGCCAGTTCTGGCTGTGAGCTGCATGTCCCTGTGCCCACCCCTTTAGCTGCTCAGGCCATCATCTAGCCAAATGTCCCCTTGGTCCAGCTTTAGGCCCAGGGGCCTCCAAGCTGTGTAGTCATCCGGTAGCCTGACCCTTGCTGCAGTAGCCCTCAGGGACTCTGACCCTCAGGGCTGGGCTGGGGCAGGAGCCCATTGAGATACTTTGCTCTGAAGACAGGACATGAGATCCTGATTGTAGAACTCACTCCATGGATGTGGACTCTGCTGACCTGACTCCAGGTGAAGGGAGTGCTTCTCTTGAGTGTGGCCTGCCCTGGCCTCCTGGAGGAGGCCTCCCTAGGTAACCTGCCATCACCCTGGGCAAAGTCACATTTCCCAGGCTGGGGTCTAGGATCTGGAACCACGTTCCCTGGCCTAAAATCACTGTTCTTCCCAAGAGCACGTTTAGGAGGGTGAGAGGCAGGCTGTCCAAGGACTTGATGCAGCAGGGAAGACTTCCCTCAGCACCAGTCCCACCCAGGAGAGCAGCAGCTCCCCACAGGCTGCTGGGTCCCCCACCCTGTGGGAGTGAGTGCGTGCTGTGCGCACCTGCTGCCCTGTGGGCCACCTCCTCCACCTGGCCCTTTCTCACTACAGTTTTAAGTGTTGCCTCATATTGTACATTTTGGGGAAAGCCTTGGATGTAAATCAGTGTAAACTTGGAGGAAAGATTTTTCTATCATGTAGAGTTAGGTATTTTTTATAGATTGAAGGCTGATCAATTTTTTAATACTTTACAGAGAGAAAACTATCTGTGTATACACATAAAAAATATATATATGTATAATATATAAGTACTGGAGCCCTGCCTCTCTGTGCCCTGTGACGCACTGTGGCTGCCCAGCAGTGCTATGGCTGCACATGTCCTTCCAGGAGACACCAACCTGTATGTTGCTTCTGCTCCCCAGAGAAATGGCCCTTTCTGCCAGGACGCAGGAGGGTGGGAGACCAGCAGGGTCTTGCCCAGTGTGTTAGCCACCACAGATTAAAGCTGTTACCACACACATAGGCTCATCCTCCTGCGGGTGGTAGGCTGGGGTAACCCATGAGCCAGGCTCTCACTTCCCCCTAGGTATGGGAAACCTTGGCTCTGCAGCTTGGCCAGCCCTTTCCCTGAGGCCCCAAAGTGCATGGCCTCTAGGCTGGACTAATAGTGGGGCCCAGCCACTGTGGGTAGAGCTGGATCCTACAGTCAGGCAGCTGTGCCTCTAGAGAAGGCATGGTAATGACAGGCCCCAGGATGTTTTCTCCAGCTGCCGTCCCCAGTGCAACCCTGCTATCCCAGGGCTGCAAAAGCCCCACTGTACTACGAGCTGATCCCAAAGAGATTTGGAGGACTCAACCCAGAGTTTGGACATCTTTATTACTCATGTACCTACAAACAGGGAATGCATAAAGGGCACGTGTGCCATGTGCACATGGGTTTCTTCAGATGCTTTATGCATACACGACTGTCTTCACAACCACCTGCAGACTGGGGGTGAGGGAGGTGGCTTGTTTCCCACCTTACCTTCCCTGATGGTTCTTGGAAATTCTTAGTTCACCTCCAGGAACAAGCCCCAAGCCTTCTAGGCATCAAATAGTGTTATCAGGGCCTTGTTGGGTGGTGGGAGAGCACACCCCAAAGCAAAGCACATTGAAGGCAGAGGCCCCAAGACAGACATCAGGAGTTCTCAGGGCAAGCACCATATCTGATTGGAAGGACTGGTTGTTACTGACAGCCCCCAAAACACCTACCCAATCCAGGTGTCCCTGGAGCAGCAAATGGCACACCTATAGCTCTCTACCACATTCACACTGAGCTACCTATTTGCCCACTGATTAGACAGATGGAGAAATGGAGGGCCAGAGAGGCCAAGGACTGGTCTGCTGACTGCTCAGCCTCCACTGCTTCCCAGAGCTGATTACTGGAAAGGACACAGCCTAGCCTGCAGTAGGGCCTTCTCTGGAGGAGAGTCAACAGAGGGCTCCAAGTACCAGAGCCTCTGGTCCAGGAGTCCTGGATTCCTGGGTAGAACTGAAGAAGCTTGGGATCATGGACACATTGGACACCCAAGTTTCTCCTGCAGGGGCATGGTCTGATTTTCTACCTACCTGGGTTGCCTAGAAACTGGCAGGAGGCCTCTCCACCATGGGCTTGGATTCTTGGTTCCATTTCCAGGTGGCCCCACCAACAGTCTCTTGAGATTGCCAGCTCAAGGAAGGCAAGCCCCTCCTTGCAACGTGAGGGTGGGGGTCCATTGTTAAATGAAGTTCCCAGGGAGAGCTGCTGAGAAGGGCCTGCGGGTAGGCAGGAGCAGGGCCAGGGTCCACAGATAGCTCACCTGAAGCATGTCCCCAGAGAAAGCCAGGAGATCTTAGCAGGGCCCACCAGGATGGGGCCCTGTTAGCCCCCCAACACACACACACACTGCAGAGGCCTGGCCAGCATGGGGCTTGCCAGTGCTGGACCTCCAGCAAGCACACCTGCTTTCTGGAGGCAGGTGTCTTTGATCAGTCCCTGACACTGCACAAAGCCACTCCAAGTCTTGGTCTGCTCTTCCCTGATGCAGAGGCAGAGATCAGACCCTCCATCTACTTACTGAAGAAGACACCGCATCCATTCTCTACCTGAGATTTATGGTCTTTGACCCAGGTGTGTATGACTCACATTGGAGGTCAGGATGACTCAAACCCAGTTTGGAACCAGAGCCCCTCACCTGGCTCCCAGAGTGCCCATCTTGAGGACCTTGGCTATGATGGCATCTTGATCTCACTTCACTGCTGTGATCCCAAAATCTGCAAGCATTAAGCCTTGTGCCAGCTTGAGGAATGTTCAAGGCCACTTGAGCAGATGTTGGCCACCCGCAGCCCCCCACAGGCTGTGGCAATGGCTCATGTATGTCCCTTTGTCAGGGTCGTCCTCAGGCCAGGGCTTCAATAGCACAGAGCAGGGCTCAGTGAGTGATTTATGTGATCAGCCCAACGAGGCAGTGCCTTAGAACACTATGGATGACCATGGGTGACTGGAGATGCAGGAAAGACCTTGTCCTGTTTCTCCTTGCCTAGCCAACATTTCAACAGTGCCAAGACTTCCTCAGGCTGTCTTCCTTCACCACAGCAGGCCTTGTCCCTGACCGCCCCTCACTTCCACACCCGGTTCAGGAAAGCAAGCAGTGAGCTAGCAAAGACCTCTACCATCAGCCAAGGGCCAGCAGCCACCGAGAGCCCACCCCCAACTCCAACCTCTCAGGGTAGAACCCGTACTTGGCCCTCCACAGGAGAGCCGCCCTTGGTGCCCCTTGTTCTTGGGGCACCACAGGGGACCTCCTTTCCACAGTTGTCTTCAGGACAAATAAATCTGTCACATCAGAACACTCAGAAAGCCAAGATCCCTCTTTACTGCCTAAAAATATGATCCTTCGCGTCAGGACACAGGTGTCCCTGTGCAGCACCTGGAGAGGGCGATTCTCCTGGAGGAGTCTTCTCCCAGGGACATGACCCTGCTCCTAAGTCCTACTGTGATGGGTTCGGACTTTCTGAGCCAAAACTCACCCAGTCTCCCACTGGTAAAACCCAGTCGTCCAGCCACAGAAATGCCCCACAGGAAGCAACCTCTCTTGAGGTGCAGGTAGACCACCCTTCGGTCTCCCTCTTCTGCGAGGCCCCTGGCAGGCTCAGACGCCTTCAGCTGCGCTTCCTGGCCGCAGCCTCTGCTCCGGGCCTCCCGGGCAGCTACCCTGCGGCAGAGAATAAAGGACCAACCGCTCTGGAGAAGACGCGACACCCTATCCGACTCCGCAGCGGCCAGCCCAGCGCAAAGCCCGAGGGGGCGTATCCGCAGCGTGCCGGGGAAGGGGAGGTCCCGGCCTGCCTCGCGCGCCGCGCTGCCCACTGGGAGCTCGGCCCGGCGCGCTCGCGGCGTCGCGTGCGCCCTGACGCACGTCACCCCAGGCGCCACGCTTGGAGGCGGCGCAGGGCGGCCGGCTGGCGGGCGCTCCGCGGCGGAGGCGCGCGAGGCTGGCGGGGCGGCGCGGCCGGCGGCGAGGGCGTGCGTGGCGCTCGGGTAAGCCGGGGGCCCCGCGCCGCCCGGCCGCGGGCGCGAAGGAGGCGCCGCAGGCGCGTGGAGGTGAGTCCACGGGCGGCCGGACGCTCGCGGGGCCTGGCCCGCGCGGACGCGGCGATGGCGTCCTGGGCGCCGGCCCGTCCTTGAGTGCCCTCTTCTCTGGGCCAGCCGCGGGGTCGCGTTGTGGGCCCCCGGTTGCCGGCACCCCTGGGCGGCCGCGGGAGTGGGCGCGGACCCCCATCGCCGCTTCCCTATTCCCCCGTGCTGTTGGTTGTGGCGAGGCGGTTAGGGGGCCCTATCATTCCTTCTGGGAGGTCCTTTGTGTGGCCCTGTGACGCGGGTTGTTCCGGGGCTCCTTGGAGCCTGGAGTTTGTGGCCGGGCCGCAGCCTGCAGGACCCAGAAGCAGCCATAAGGCCGCGAACCTGAAACTAGGCCTGGATGTTTAGGGGCCAGGGAGCTTGTCGTCCCGAGCTCCTCCCGGGGGGCTTCCCTCTGCTCCGGGCTGCAGGCTGTGGAAGTGAGTCACTGGTGCGAAGCTGGCTCACAGCCCGGAGTCATTCTCCCTGTGCAACTCTGAGTGACTTTCTCCAGTGCAAAGAGGGGCAAGAGGTAGTGTTTTCTTGTTCCCGCGGACAGGGGCAGCAGGGCTCTGTAGTTCCGCAAGTGAGGTGGGTCTTTCAGGAAGTCTGGTTTAGTGTCAAGGGATGCCCTTTGGGCTTTCTCCAAAATTCTGCCCTGGGGAGCAGCATCTCTCTGTCCCA
Organism: Aplodontia rufa; assembly: GCA_004027875.1. Lineage (NCBI taxonomy): Eukaryota > Metazoa > Chordata > Mammalia > Rodentia > Aplodontiidae > Aplodontia > Aplodontia rufa. Next base: position 5,368 of record PVKS010010530.1, on the reverse strand, counting down.
AATCTGTTCTTGCATCTGGACTTCTTAGAGCTGTTGGAATGGCACACAAGCCAGGGATCACGAGACTTTTAGGGAAGCAGAGCCCCTGCTGGACCCAAGCCTGAAAGAAAGGGACTTAGCAGGAACAGGCTGGTCCCAGACCCTACATCTGTGTAAAAGCTTCAACCTGTCCTTCCGGGGGCCTGGTGTCCCTCTGCTGCTCCACCTACAGAAGACAGGCTTTGCTGGGTGCTGATGATGGAAGGTCCTGCGTTTCAAACCCTGTGTACACCAAGCCCCTTCTGGCTCTCTCCCAGGCCCTGGGGCAACACTCTGGTAACTCCCATCATACTGATGCGGGAACAGGCTAAAGAATAGCAGTTGCTGTCAAGGGAGGGCTGGAGGGAATTGATGCTCCAGGTCTCTGACTCACAAAGGTTACCTTTGAACCTTGTTTCACCACCTCATGTGGAGGAAAGGATCTGCTCCCCTGAAAACCTCCAGAAACTACATAAAGTGCATGAACTGGTTGAAGAGCCTGAAAGGGCAGCTATGCTAATGGCCGTTCAGGTGGTACAGCCTTTTGGCTCTTGGTGTGATGCCTCTGCTGACTGCACCAGGCATGGATGGGTGCTGAGAAGGCAAATGGTATTAAATGGAAACCATTTGGGCTCTTTGAAACACACATCTAGGGGCTAGAGCGATGGCTCAGCGATTGCAGTGCTTGCCTGGCATGTGCGAGTACACAAGTTCAAACCTCAGCACCAGGTCCACAACAATGTCTCAGAGCAATGAAGGCCACGTGAAAAACTGAATAAAATTGATTCTCTCTCTCTCTCTCTCTCTCTCTCTCTCACTGTCCCTCTCTTAAAAAAAAAAAAATCTACAGAAACCTAGGCACAGCAGTGACTTATCACATCTTCCTTTGTTCTGGCCTGCCATGCCATCCTGGACTGTGAGGCTAAAATCATGTGAACCACAGCTGTGGGATTAATCTGTGGAACTGATCACACTTTGAGGCTCTGAGCTCATGCCCAGAGGAAGGACACTACCTGCCCTGGGTCCACCTGCTTGGACTGCCACACCTCCTTAGCGTCCTTTGGTTCCCTCTCCACGCCCATTATAGCACTTGATACAGTGGGATCACTCTGAGATGCCATGTGGTCCTTTTTCTCTCTTTCTACTAAAGCCTGACTCGTCTCCTAACTTCTCAGTAAGGGCATAGGCTCCACCATTCCTCCACCCACCCCCACCACTGTTTCTTGCTGTGCAGAGCTATTGACCCATGCCCTGTCCTGACAAGAGTAATGAGAAGGGCTATATTGAACTCCAGTGCTGTTCTGGCCCCCTGCACAGGGGTGTGCTAGTAGCACTCATGCTTTTTGCACATCTCCCCTACTGGGTGTGAGGGCTCAGAGGGTGAGTACCGCTCTTGTTTCTCAGCAGGTCCCTTGCCCAGCACTATCCAGCCCTGCACTGAACAGGTGGCTAGTAAGCATCCTCAGCTGTTCACACAAGCAGCTGTAGGTCACTTGGCTTCTAAAGTTGAGGGGGATTCCTGGGGTATTCCTGAGTATTTCAAAGAGTGCAGCCTCTTTGAAAATGGGGGAGGGAAGGTAGTGGCATCTGACCACAGTTTGTTTCTCAGTCTGAGTAAGGAGTGGACTTGCTGACCTGTGACCTTTGTGTGAATGTCACTGGAAGGAACCAGAAAAGGCTATGTGAAAATGTTAGCACAGCTACCCTCATTGTAGACAGGCCTTGCAGCTTCCAGTAGAGGGCATTTCTCCTCACACCCTCCTCCACGTCTCTTAAAAAACTTGCCCTTTGGAATTAGTCACTCGGGCAGGTTGAACCTCTTGAACCTTCTACCCCTTCGATCCTGCTGAACAGGCTCCAAAGCCCAGCCTAGTCTCCCTTGGAGACCTTGTCACTCCATGGGTCTCTGGTTGGTGTTACCAGGACAGGGCCTACTGCTGGGACCATGAGGTGCTGAGAACAGAAGCTATAGAGGACAGAGGGGTACCCTAGCCCAGTACCTCAAAGACCAGGCGGGCCACATGGCCTAGGCAATTCTGCTGTCCCTTTCATTCTGCTGCATGGGAAGCCAGTGGTGTGCATGTCCCTCTGCAAGGCTCACTAGGCACTGGGTCAGGCTTGCTCAAGTCTGGGTGTCATGAGCCCAAGTTGGACATGTGCATTGGCCTCTCTGCTCTCATCTTGGCAAGCACACTCAGTTATCCTCCCCCACCTCCCTGGTGGCCAGGCTGGTAGACATGCCTAGACAAGGCTTTAGGATATTAGGAGCAAAACAGGTCAATAGCCAGGATCGCTGCTGTTTGAAAAAGTCAGCACAGGTACACTCATTGTAGACGTGCCTGCAGCTTCCAGTAGGGGGAGTTTCTCTTCGCACCCTCCACTTCTCTTGAAAAAAGTTGCCCTTTGGATTTAGTCACTCTGGCAGGTTAAACCTCTTGAACCTTCTGTCCCTTTGATCCTGCCCCCACGCCCCATTAATATAATGGAAAAGACAACAGATTTTGGAGCTTTTTGGAGTCTGCCTTTCTGGAGAGGTGGAGCAGGACTCCATACTCCCACAAATCCCTATCTGCCTGTCTTTGGGGCCAGTGGAAGACGGGTGTCTCTGGGATTCCTACAGTGCCAGCAGTGAGATCACTAGGTCACTTGGGCCAGGTTGCCCTTCCACCATTAACAAATAAGTATGAAAGTGCCATAAAGGAAGGGTGCAGCCAGGTGTGGTGGCGCATGCTTGTAATTCCAGCTGCTTCCCAGGCTGAGGCAGGTAGAGGCCAGCCTCAGCAACTTAGGGAGACCCAGTCTCAAAAAGGGCTGGGGGTGTAGCTCATTGGTAGAAAGCGCTCCCTAACATGTGCCAAATCCTGTGTTCAGTGCACCCTCTACCCCACCCAAAAATCAAGAGTGTGTGTCTTGTGCATTATGTTGTGTTAAAAATAGTATTCCACATTAAGCAACATTGAACTTGTCAACTGAAATCATAAGTGTGTGCCTTTTTCCCTATACATAAATAGGGAAACTCCTAAGACAGGACCACCCCCTGTCCCTGCCTAGGAGGCAGCAGGATGAGCAAGTGGATATCCCCCCAGACCCTGTTCTGAACTTCTCAGGACAGGTTTCAGAGAGTACAGCCCCCAGAGCCTGTGGTCAGCATGGGGATCTCAGAGCTACCCTGAACAGGCCAACAGCTGGATCCCCCAGTGCTGTTCTGAGTCTTGCAGGCCATGCAACGTCATCCTGATTTTCTTCCCAAACTAGTGGCTGGAAACTTAGGGATTGGATGAACTTGTCAAAATTGAAGAAATCTGGAACTTGATGACAGTTGTGTTGTAGCATGTGGTGGGATATCTCCAGCCTAGGGAGATGAAGGAGTTGGTGCTGGGCATGCTGCTTCCCCAGTTTGTTGGCAGGAAGTGCACCTTCTTTTATTCACTCTCAGAACCTCTAGCAGTTCGCTTCTCCAAGGTCAGCAGCACAGCACCGCCTCTCCTGTGCAGGTGGGAGGGCGGTGGCCACTGTCTCATATTCATATAAGAGGGCAGTGACTAAGCCACTGCAGGAGACTGCAGATAGCCCAGGAGGGACAGGGTGGGGACACAGGCCTGCCTTCCCACCACACAGCCTGTGCCACGGTAAGCAGATGCTGAGAAAAGCAGAACTTAAGTGGGGTTGCCTGGGCCCTGCTGCCACCTGGGGACCTTTTCTTGGCAGTGTCCTGGAAGTCCAAGCTCCCTGACCCAGGATTCCTGCCCAAGGTATATTTCCTCGAGGTAGGGCCAGGCTGAGAGAAGTCAAGACAGGATCTTGAACAGCTCATTTGCCGCCCTGGCTGGTCTGGGGTTCGCCACAGGCCTTTCCGACTGGACTGGGGAAGTCAGGGGCCTCACACCAGGGCAGCAAGGAGCCAGCTGTGCCCATGCTGCCGTAGGGCCCTGGGCTGCTTCAACTATGGGACAGATGCAGCTCTTAAGGGAAAGGGCCCTTGTCTATGTGTGCTGTGGTGGAACAATAAGACTCTCCTGATGGTTCTGTCTCCTGATAGGGGGCAGGGCCTGGGCCACATGGCCCATCGGGACCAATTTCTAGGACTCTGGCCTGTGCAAATAGACCCAAAGGCTGCATTTGGCACTCCCAGGTCAGAGTCCAGACCCTTCTGGGAGGAGTGTGCTGTCCTTGGCAGCAGCCTAGAGGGGACTTGGTGTCTGTGGCTTCAGCGCAGTCAAATCCCAAATGCTGTGATTCCTTTATGGGTTTTTTGGGGGCTGCAGGACTGTTTGTGAAGTAGCAGGGTTAGGGTGCCATGGAGACCCCTTTCTCTGGCTGGTGCCCAGGGCCCCTCCAGACGTGCTGCTGTGCCCTGACAGATTCTGCTCTCTTCACCTTTCGGGAACCTCCTTTAGGAAAGCTGTGCTGCATAGGCTGGAGCTGTGGTCTTATCCTTCAAGGCATGTCATGAGGACAGACTTGGTGGGACTTTGTCTCCTGGCTGTCTCTGTGTACCCAGTAGAGATGCTGAAGTAGAGCTGGTTTGGGGCATGTGCATACCCCTGCCCCCGCTCTGCTCCTTCTTGTTCTGTAGCCCCCAGGAGACCTGGCAGGAGCTGCTGACATGAGCACCAAGGGTGTTCCATGCTATGGATCTGTGGAGGACCTCTGCTTGTACCCAGGGAATATCGCTCTGCCAGTTCTCCTGGGGGCAAAGGTCACAGTGGAGTCCTTCCCTGGGGTGAGTCCTGTCCTGATTTCTTACAAGGATGAAAGGTGGGGTTCACTCCCTATCTTTTCTTTTTTTTTTTTTTTTAAGAGAGGGGGACAGTGAGACAGAAAGAAACAACTTTATTTAGTTTTTCACATGCCCTTCACTGCTCAAACACTTAGTTGTGTACGTGGTGCTGGGGTTTGAACCTGGGTCCTCGTGCTTGCCAGGCAAGCACCAAAACCTCTGAGCCACCGCTCCAGCCCCTCACTCCCTGTCTTTGGCTCTTTTGCCTTACAAGGCAAAGGCTTTCTTTCCTCTGGGCATTTCCTTTACAGTTGGCCTAGGTATCAGCTGTCACTAGGCTGTGGGAGACAGAACTCAGCATCCAAGGCAGCAGCTCACAGCTTCTTGGCTGACCTGGGGGCCTTCTGGTCTGGTGGGTATCAATTCTGGGGCATAATTCACAGTAAGATGTGTTGGACTGGGCTGGGACTGCTGCAGCTCCTCTGCCATCTCCACGTCCTGTCCCATGTAAACGTGATACTGGGGCTGCTGCAGTTAGAATGTGGTGAGATGGCTGTTCGTAAGACGTGTCAAGACACGGTACTGTCCTGCACAGCACACACTCTATTCTGCTCTCACTTTTGCTGGTGG